>JAQGCC010004079.1:0-13821 GCA_034698905.1 Xestoiulus laeticollis
GTGAGAAACCCAGCTTAAGATCGTCTTGTAAAACAGTTTTTGTTTTACATTTTCGTGCAGTGTAAACGCACCTTTATGGTTTGATTCTGGATCAAGATCAGGCAGCATTTTCCAATAACATGTTTCGGTCAACAGGCGGATTCTAAATTCATCAGAAGTTGAACCTGAAATATGTGCATGGCTTTTCTCAAATTTATTTTCACCGTATGAACACACACACAATTTTAAAAGGACAATCAATGCCAATCTTAGTAAGTTTTAAGGCAATATGGACTATTAACCAATGTCGATACGATAATGACTTAGGTGAATTTTACAGATTCCCTGTTGTGACAATACAATTTCTTTATTGTCAGCACTAGCCTTTAAAGGCAACTAGGCCTACAGGCAACGTTTCAATAGATGGATTGTGCAGGTTTCCTTTAATCTTAACGAGAACGATAAACACTATCACGCATGCGCATTAATAAGTTAGCTGCAGCCAGGACTAAAGGCTCCTGCCCACTTGTGCGTATGCAGCCATGCATATGCAACCCTACAACCTCTCAATGCAACTGCAACCCTACCAACTTGTACATAGATCAAGTTGGTAGGGTTGCAGTTGCAGACCAACATGGCCAATCACCAAATCACATTTTAGCCTAACAATACAAACAGATTTTTGGATCGACCCTCATTTGTGCCTTTAACTGAAGCGCTGTATGATGCGGATGATGATATTAGTTCAAATTCTGCCAATGGTGGTGCTGTTGGTTGCAGCATTGACCTGATTGGTCAAAAGTTTGAAGGTCCTGCAAACTGCTTGCAACGGGGTCTGCAGCCTGCAAAACCTTGCAACTGTGACGTCAACAAAATTGCTCCGCCCTCTGTTGCACAAGTTGGTAGGGGGGGGTACGCAGTGCAACGCACAAGTGGGCAGGAGCCTTTATGTTTAATTGCACCTTTGTGTTCAAAATATGGTGATTGGCTTTAATTGACCAGGGTGGCCACAGGTCAGAGAAGTCAGGGAAATTTCCCCAAATATAAAGCAAATTGCTATCCCTGCACTCAGTCTGCTATATCAGCTCCATCCCCAATCCTCTCAGCTGCCTTTTACATTTGAACCTACCTTGTTTCTTATGCATATAACAAACAAAAACGAACAAATGATATTTCATAAGAAAACATGTTTTCTTAAGAAATATCTATTCGTTTGTTGTTCTTTTATGTAAACAAATTCTGTATTTTGGTGCCAATTAATGATTATGTTGAATGGCGTTTAATCTAATTGCCTTAATTTCACATGCAATGATGGGTATTATAGGTAGATAGACGTATTGTGTCGGTCAAATAGGAAATTAGCTATTCTAAGCAACCGTTACTGCAACTTAGCCGAATTTGACTAAAAATAAGGTATAAGTTTCACATATAGTGAGCACAACTATAGTGCGTTCTAAACACCATGCAGTGAGTAGGCCCCCTATAGGCCAATGGGAACTGAATTGGTGATAGTGACCACACAACTACTGTCCAGTGACTCTTGTTTTGACCCCGTTTCTATTTTCATTTTATTTGTTCACATGGGAAGTCTCATGCGAGATAACGTATAAATGCATGAGTATAGTTTTGACCACCGTCCAGCATGGGTACGAGGTATTTGGCTTCGGACTGTGGTTTCGCATTCGTGTTTTATCGAGAGACCAAACGTGGTGGCTTGCGTGCTGAATTTTTAATTTTTTTTCATAAGATCTATTAGTATATATTGGGTCATAAAATGGCGAAATTTGGTTTAATTCTGGACTCAGGGTCCCTGACCCACTCCGCGTTTGTTCGTTCTAGCCATCACTCTACGCGATCTCGTTGCACTTTACTAAATGACTTTTATGACATCCTGTCACGTGACGATTTCACCATCACCCCCGACCCACCCTCTCTGTATAGCAGCATTTTCGGACGTTGCAAAATGCAATTAACCTGTTCTGCTTATATGCGCGCATACTATAAAAAAGGTGCGCGGAAATAAATGCCATGCGGGCTTTTTTATCATTCCTATTCTTGTTGAGTCGGTACGCATGCACTCGGCTTGCTTGCAGATCTTCAAAAGCAAAATTTCGTGCATGGTGTTAAAAAGATAAGCTAAATTTCCAGAGAAACCTTGAAAATTTCACTCATTTGCATGCAGTGACCATCGTTGTTCTGATGAAAAAGTGGAGACAAAGTTGCGACAATTAGGTTACTCGATGATGACTCAGTGATAGCAAAAATATTTTTAGTGTTTCTCATCTATAGGGATAAAAGTCAAATGTGCACAATTGTAAGCTCCAGGTGAAAACTTGTGTGCTAACTATAATAAAGAAATGCTATACACCAATGTTGTTGTTAGATTTCACCTGATGCTGATTTTCACGAAAACCCAAATTACATTTTAGCCGTTGCTCTTAGGACAAAATGTCGAATTAGTAAAAAGGAAGAGAATGGTTTGTTTGTATTAATTGGGCTGTTTTCGTCTATAGCAACCATGTAAAGTTGTTACACTAGGCTCCTTCACGCGAGCGCTGTTAAGCACAAGCCGGCAACGCTTTTCCCACGTAATTAGATGCGCGCATGAACAGGACATGCGCACATTTGTGATTTAACAGCGCTCGCGTATGTATTCGCTTCACTGCAGTGCACCACTATTCTGCAGCGTAGCTACCATTGGGTGTTTCTCCCTGTTTTTAATAAAAAAACAAATTTCAATAATTGCGAATGAAGACGATTACAAATAAGCGATTCTCTTCCTTTTCCTAATTTGAGATTTAGTTCTATTAAATGTTACGGCTAAAACGTTGTAATTTGGGTTTCCGCGAAAAAATGGCCATAGATAATACATGTGTATTTAACAACATCAGTGGATAACTTCCTATTTAACCACATAAACAACATTTTCATAACTATGCTGTATAAGATTTAAGATAAAAGTGAATTGGTGGTGACTTTTGGTTCACCACGTATATTTAGTCACAGCAATTTTTTTTTTTCGTTCTTGATGCGATCAATAGCTTTTTCAATTGGGTTGTTCACGAATTCTGTCTTATAGAGAAAAAAATAATTTGGACACATTTAGCCTCAGGCCACACTAGGCTGGAAACGCGCGTTTGGGTAGCCTCAAACAGAGCATCGAATTTAATTTAAATTCGAGAATTGTAAAATTTGCACATTAAATCTCGTGCGAAATTTTTTTTGATTTAAAAGCCTTGTTTGAGGCTAACCAAACGTGCTTTTCCAGCCTAGTGTTGCCTGGAGCTTACGGAAGATCAGAGCGGACAAGTTATGCGTTTTTCAATACGACACATCATAAACGGTTCTGATATGTACACATGTATATGTCATATTTAGTAACCTGTCCATAAATCGCCTTTGGTATACATGTGGATATTTTACAATGAGGAGAATTTACAAGAAAAAAATGCTCGGTTTTCCTTATAGAACGATTACATGTAATAATATTTTTCCCACGCACATGCTTTATCAGAGTGGACTTTCAAGTATTTTAAAAAAGAAATATATATGCACTAAAATGTTATTGCGAAATTGTTATGATTTTCTTATTCTTTCTCACAGTATATATCTAGAGTGAAGCCATTTGACGACATTTGTCATGTCCGTTGTTTTTTTTTTCTGTTGTTTTTTCTTTCTTTTACTTTTCAAAAACCGCACTCGTTCAAAAGAAAAGCGCTTAAAAAACCCGGCACATTTATTTCCTGCGTAATCTTGCCAAAAATCTTTATTTTTTAAACTTGGGCTACTGCAATTCCGTGCAGTGGCTTCTCTCTTAATACCTTTTTTACTCGAAAAAACCGTAATTAGCGCGGGAATCTGATACCAATGTATAAATACACGAAAGGCGATTTTAAGACGACATCCCATCCGCCTTCTACCAAAAAAACGAGGAAAAAACTGTCTTTTATCGTTTTCGCTCTATTTTAACTATTTCTGAAAAAATCACTTCTTATATAAATTTGTATACAGGGTGATCGTGGGGAAGAGAATTGTGAAGGTAATCCAATGGCAAAAACGGTGTTCAACATGGTCTCATAACACATTCCAGCAATGGTAAAATTAATATAGTTATCAAAAACGGTATACATGTAACTGCACGTTTTGGAAATTTTTTTAATTTTTTATTGTGAAAAAAATAACTGGATTTTTTAATGACATCCAGCTGTAAACGAAATGGACAACTGTCATGGAGAATACGAATTTGACAAATATTAATGCTTTGTATATTCAATAAGTTAAACAGGTGTAGAAATATTGTTTTTTTATCATTACTGGTACGACGTATTTACCTAATGACCGCCTTGACGCCATTTGGTTAATAGCTCGACGTGAGTTCTGATTCGCTCCCATGAAGCTAAAACTTTAACGACAATTTTGGATAATTTATTAGAATTTTTTATAACACGTTGAACATACAGTAGGATATATGAGGAACCTTTCTTACAATAACATATCAAGAGTTGGCATCTTGTGACCATATGTTTATTATGTATACTCAACATTCTATAGTTAATGCTGGTGAAATTTCTTGGTCATATATTGTATTTGATATGTATATTTTAAGTTATATATCAGGGTTGCCACATACCTGGCGGGGGGGGTGTAAGCCTTGCGAGACTCAGCTCGCTTAGCTGACACCAGCTGACAGAGGGAAATTGGATAAACCATGCAAGACTATATAGTCAGGAAAAACTAATTTATTTTGTAAAATACAGGAAAATTCAACACAAATATTGCATTTTTTTTTACTCATAACCAGCTAATTATCACGACAGTCAAGATAATAAATACTAATCTATAGAAATGGGGAATTTCGTATTTTGTTGTGTATAGTCGTACATGTAGAGTCTGTTTACATGTACATTATTTAATGGCACGACTATTCGCTAACCTCCTAATTATCAGCTTATTTTAATTAACTTTGAGTTTTAATTCGGATATGACAGTGAACACGAAACTTATGCGTGATGCCAAGATGAAGTCAAAGGGGCATTTGAAGAACATTGTATATAATTTTACGTCATAACTGAGCATGCTTTTTTAAGCAAGAAAACGAGAAGTTATATATATATAGACATATTACCATATTTTTAAATTTTCAATCGTCGGGATGAGGCCATGAATGAAAGACGAGAATGAGACTTGAGAAACATTTCCATGTAGACCTATGTATATATGTCATGGGTAAGGTTTAATGGAGGATCATATGTACATAACATGCCATATTGCCATGTCGAGAAAGCCATCGTTATTTGGTGTCTCCTCCGCCTTTCCCATGCATTGGGCGATCTTCAGACTCGCTCTGTTTGCGAGTTAGTTATTTAGTCGTCTTTTTGTCCATCCTCTCAGTTTTTTATGTGTTTGTGTAGTTTTAAAGCGACCAGGTAAAAAGGACCCGACTCGTGAAAAGGGGTTAGGGGGTAAGGGGTGGTCAGAGAGAAGCGAGGTTGAGGGGTGCTAAAACAGCTACCTGTCACAGCCTGGTCGTCTCCCATCCAGCATGTCCAATGTGGAAATTTGTGAATGGCGCGAGTTTAGGGGGCGGTGAACCTCCACAAGGGCAACCCCCTAAGTTCCCTCCCGACCACTGTTTTTTTATGGCCCATCGTTAGCCCCTTATTAGAGTGACGAATGGCCTTAGATAACACCTGGAATGTTTCCTATGGCTACTGTTGTTACTGGTAGCTAGTGGTTACTCTATCCCACTTACAACAACCCCCTCCCCCCATTAGAATGGGGGAAGTGTACCATTGTTGGTACTGCTAAATGTAGTAGTTTTTGAAATTTTGTAAAAGTCTTATATTTATACACGTATGTTTAAAAGTAAAATACCTGTATAAATAGTATTACCTTTCAATAAGTCATCAATTATTACCTCGCAATTGAGTTTAAAAACAGCAAAACTACAATTTCAGAAACATGATTTACTGCAATATGCGAGTAGAACCTGCAGTATTGTTTGATAATAAATCTTGTTAATGCGATTGTTTAATAACCAATGCTAACCAGCTGCTATACAAACAAGAGCAATTCAATAAAACTATAATGTTCATACCCATAAAATGCAATAACAATAAAAAATAGAATGGAAGGTTCAAAATGGTATAAAACTACATGTATTGTTAAAGTTTTATTAACCATGCAAATATTGTATAATAGCTTAACGGGGCTTAAAGCGTAACCCCAATACCTGCCCAATATGTTCATTTTTGGTATTCACAATAAGACAGTAAGGATATGCATTAATTTACAACATATTTTTGCATTAATTTGGGTATAATCTATCATATGGAAGTATTTTTATGTTGATATTCGCATCAAAAAGGGGTTAAAATATAATATTTTGGCCTTAGATGGACACGTACTGCCCTCGCAGAAAAGGCAATGATCTATTCTCATATTATAATTTAAAAAAAAAAAAAAAAAAAACGATAAACAATGTTTTTAATAAAAATCTCAGTTGTGTGCATAATATATGGCTGATGGTGAGACAAGTTTTTGTCTGTATACCTATTTTTATTACAATGTCCAGGAGTATGTCCCAAAAATTAACATGGAAGGTATAGGGCATTAAACTATAATAATTAATGTACTTTTTTACACGTCACATTTATTGTATACAGTAGTTGCAGAGTTGCAATTATAGTATATATATATATAGCTGTAAAACAGGAAATCTATAGGGTATGGGTTGCAGTATTTTATACAATTTGAATGGACTATTCAGTTATACATACATGTTTATACTTTATACATTGTAGTTTTATTTACTATAGGTCGATTACTGTTATGTTTTTTGTTGCATTAAATTAGGCGATTGGACACTTATCTGGACTTTTATACGCATATATATGTAAGGGGGCGCTTGAGGCAGCACCAACTTGATAAGGGATCATTGGAATCTAATTATTGAAAGTTGCGTATAATGTTACGTGCTGGAGGTGTTGTTGCTGACCGGTGTCCGAGTGTCCAGTCTTGATCTTCGGTTAGTGGATCCTTTAAGGGGCAGCGGTCTGATTCTTTTTCCCCCTAAGGATTTTCCCAGGCTTCTTGCTCACATGTTTCAATTTCGGACATGGCAGTTTTATGCTCTCGCGGCACTTAACCCCCTCTTGAAAGTGCGCATAAATCTAACGAGCAGTTAAGTGAGTCCTTGCTGTTTTTTTTTGTTTTTTTACTATCTATCGATTGATAAATTCCCCAGTATACGATATACGACGAACGATGCTCTAGTTATACTTGCAAAACAACGATTGTCAGTTTTTCTCCCATCAAGTTTTAGGATTAATAAACCATATCTTGTTATCCATGATAAGAATCATAGTTATACAGGATGAAGTACTTTTTGTTGTTCTTTATTTAGGTGAATAAAAGCAGCATGAAATATTCGATAGATGCCCCTCCCTCTATTTGTTAAAAAAAATAGTTGGTGATCGAACTTTATATTATTGATACTATAATTTAATTGTTCATTTTTTGCCAAACATTTATTTGTCCCATTTGCTATAAAGTATAACCTATACACTATATATAGCTACTTTGTTTTATGATTATACCCACTTGGTTAAAAACATGAATTGTTTTTGGTTATTAATTCATCTCGAATAGAAAAATGGTCGCTATATATAGTCAGCTTGTAATTTCACTTTCATGAAAAGCTTTTTTTTATTGTTATGACTATTATTCCAACTAAACTAGTCAGTATATACTACTTAGCATAATACCCGTGAACGGTTTTTTAAGTCCTTTTTTATTCTTTCGTTTTATGAAAATTCACTAGTGAAAAGTTGAAAACGTTTGACCTCCCGACCCGTCACGTATACATGTACATGTAGGGGCCATATAACAGCTATAGGCCAAGCATGAGAAGTGCTTGAAAAAGACCCCAGGGGGAGCTAACGTTATACGGGAGCCGCATTATCGGTTGACACATCTCGAGCCCATGGATATCACCAATAAAAGCACGTCACTCGTCCCCCTCGAAAAAACATGTAATCTCTTGAAAATCGAAATAAAACATAAAGTCATCGTAAACTAATTCGCCAAATTGTCCCAATAAACGCGTCTCGACCACGTATTTATTGCATGCAAATCGAGGTATACGACGACGGTAGCGCCACGAGTCGCAATCGAGCATAAACCCAAAAAAAAAAATCGCCAATTTAAAAGGTGTAGTAAAGGATGACCATAATGCGTGGAATCTATAAAAACATAATGGTTTTATGCCAGAATGTTGAAAGCATTGCACTTTTGCCGTCATGTATCCTAACCATGACATTAACATGCATGTAATTGATCCAGTTTGATCTGCTGAGTTTAAGGCTCATCTACACTTAAGACGATCATAAAACCTTGTTAGAATATAAATTCCAAAAAAAAAAAAAAAATGCTGTTGGTATGTGGGTATTGTTTGGAAAAGTGATTTTCCATCGAGGAAAAAAAAATCGGAAATCCCTCACAAAGTTCGTAGAACGTGAGATTAAATCAACCCTTTTTTTGAATTATTTTCATGTTTTGTTTTGCTTTTTTAAACTATAGAAAATTTGTTAGGTATTTAACCTGCTTCCCAAGTTTTAAAATATTTAGAAGTTTTAGGAGGCATATATACGACTTTTTGTTTTGATAAAACGTTATAAAATATATATATTCTCAGATAAGAAAAGTTTTATATGTGTATTTCTAATTTGTTATATAGAACAAGGACGTTGAACCCGTGGCCCGCGGGCCACTTTTTGGCCCAATAAGTTTTATACGTTAATTCACAACCCAATTTCGCATAAGCATTTTTGTAGTATACATGCATGTTTATAGATTTTTACATATCAAAAAGCATGTAACCTAAAGATTTAAATTTAATGATTATGAGTGGAAAACACTATATGGGCCTTGACGTATATATATATACGTATACGTTAAATGCTTTAAATCATTTCCGATAATTAGCAAAACTAATAAACAACAAAAAAAAGGTTTTACACTTCCACAACTTGGTGATTGGTCGATGTAATTCACACCTCACTTTTTAATGCTACCGGTTTTTGTCTGTCCATGGCTGCAATTCCTGGGCATGCAATATACTATATATAGCATTTCGACAACAGTGCTTCGAGCAAGTATACGTAGCCTATTAAGCCAATCGTCCGATAATAATAATTGGCAGTAATCATCATTTTTGACAAGCGTTTAAATCGGAGCGAAGCCGGTCTTTCATTAGTTTCTGTCGTGCCATTTGCATGAAATCTTAAATCAATCTCGCTCTATCATCGGTTTTCGATTTGGGTCCCCATGGATAACATTTCGGACCCTTTTTTAATTGGGTTGTTCGTCCGATCTAATGACGGACGGGCTGCGCGCCTCCGTCGTTAAAAACGAAGATTTAATACAGTTTGGGAAATAATCTTGCCGATATAATTGAGACGCTGCGTGACAAGCGCCGATATCGTTGTTTACAATATCGATAAAGCGATATGGGTCTCCGGTGGGGTTTTATCGGGGGCGTCTCTCGCATGCGTATCGATAATTTATGAAACCAATTGTCGTTGTTTAAATATGCGAGAGAACGTCATTTGTGGGACGGCGGCTGGATTAAGATGAGGACGAAAATAAGGTGTAAAACAGGTGATAGCCGCTAATGATATCCCGTCGTTATATTGCAGAACGAGCTGCATGGGCAGCATGCATGCTCTTGCTAAACGTTCGATTTGACGCCGTGTCAATCGACTGATAAATACGTCCGTGGGAAAACGATGGATGCATATATATGAAATGAGGTCATGAATACGTGAAAAACGACGAATATGTCCGTAATGCGACCCATGGTGGTGATGATGAGAACCTTTGACAGGCTTGCACAAACTCATTCATTTTTATGTAATGGACAAGGTCCGCGTTACGTGCAGCGCCCCCTCGTGGTAGTAAGTTGCAATTTTTGTAGAGGATAGAAACGCGATTTTACCACAGAACCACATTAGAAATAAACCTTTAAATAATAATATAGCGATCGAATCATGATATCAAAATGAAACTTTGGGAGGTTCAAGATAATGGTACGAAATACATGTAATCTTGTGAATTTTTCAAATACATGTAGTAACTTTTGAAATATTAATGAAGAAACCATGTTCATTGCTTGATACTGATTGCAGCCTCCTCTTCCCTACAAGTTTTCAATTTTTATTTGTCACTACGTGGTGCTACCTACTCGCGCATGCGCTATTTTGTAACACGGACCTTGACCATTGGGGATTGACTATGGGTTTTATATACATGTACCGTATTCACTCGTGTAATATCCTTCCCAACCTGACTCAGTACATTTTTAAAGGAATTATTTAAAGATACATGTATTTGTGTATAATAAGCCTTCGTGCAATCCATCCCTCTTGGCATGCTTCGAATGGTACAAATTTGTATAAAAAAGGGGTGCCCTTACATGAGTGTAATGCTCCGTGGATACACCTAGATATATTTGGCATCATAATATGGCCAATTTGGGTTATGTTTATTTGTATATGGCTAGGTTTGGTTAAGTTAGTTCAACTTACATGTAGGTTTGGCTTGAGCTCAAGTAATATATACCAGTATATGTTAAATTTCATAAGCCATTTTCTCCATAACTTATAAAAATAATTTAATGAAAAAAATTGCTCAATAGATTCATCACGTTTTGGTGCATCCAGCTGGCCATTTCATTTCGTCAAATTCAACAGCATAAACTCGTATTTGCATGCATGTATTTGAAAAAAAAGGGTGTCTTTGATGGGACACTAGGTTTTTTTCATTAATTTATTTTTTTAAGTTATATGGAGAAAATGGCTTTTAAAAATTTAACATTACTGGTAAAGGGCTTGATCCATGGTGGTATTCAACCTTACGTCTGTGGAAATTTGCTTAGGCCAACTTGTTAGTACTTTTTTTTTAAGAAAAGGTTTTTCTTTGGTAAAAATATACGCATGTTTGTGATGTAAGGCAACCTTTGTGAAAGTTTCTATTTTACGGGAATAGGCTACATAATTATGTCAATAGTTGTTCATTTTTCGTAATAAACGCCTTTTAAAGCGCTGCCATGGCACGAAGTGGTTAACAGTTCAATGTTAACATTTGAAAAGGTGGAACCGCCAAATACATGTATTGCAATGGCGATTCAGCCTTTCATCTCGGCCTCTCAACCAACTCGTTCATACTGCCATGCCCTGGCCAGAATAAAGTCACGCCACTTTTGAGTTACCCCGTTACCGAGCAAAACAGTAGCCCCCTTACTAGAGAGTGTGGGACGAGGAGGATACAAGTTTGTTACGAATGCAGTTTTGACGACGATATTTTGCATGCTGCAGGAAAGAAAGAGACAGGTTCCCACGTTTTCAAGTGGTCAAGCTCTTTGGCCTCTGGCCAGTCCCTGTATCTGCCGTCCAGATCTCTTCTCGGATGGTCGGTAAGAGCGCCACCGCCATGCTGGGGTGCCCGAAGCTCGCGCCACTGAAGATGGCCGTCGTAAAGAGGGGATAGGGAGGTGGCTAGGGGGGACCGATGAGGCTCCATTTGCACCCCCTGGCTGCAGGGGGCAGTGTAAATAACGGCTGGACGCAATGGTATCGGGAACAACTGAGTCGAGGGTGTGACGAGCCCCAGGGAAATGACAAACGACCATTTTTTTTTTCTCTCTCTTGGTTTTTTGGGGTGTGCTTGGTACCCTGCATGTCATCCCTCTCTCCTGTATGTCCGAGAGGGCCTCTTCGGTGGTTTTTTGGAGCTGCGCTTCTATCGTCGTTGTTTGTCTGGTTTTGGACTTTTTTTTTTTTTGGTTTAGGCAGATTGATTTTGAAGGATTTGGTAGGAAAAACAGTCGCCGATGCGTCATTTTTGACTGCAGGATCGATCGTCGGCGGAAAATAATGGAGACGTTTGATGAAAAGTTTCAAAAACATCCCAAAAAAAAACCCTGAACGAAAATAACAGTGAACTGACACCGTTTTAACAATTCGCGGTTATAGGTTCCGAATATTTCATTGAAAAAATTGGCAAGCAAAAAAGACCAGTTTTTCCTATACTCTGCATGGGAACAATTAAGCATCGTGTTGTGCCGTTTCGGACCTATACATTATGAAACTCCCAGAATCACGTGACTTCAAAGAATATTCTGAAGATGTTAATATTTTTTGTGGCATGTTCGAATTTTGTTTATATTTCGCCTCAAATTTTGAATTTTTTTTTTTAAATCAATTATTTGTAACTTGAGTATACAACTTTAAGAGAGTTAACATCTTACAGATGATTGGTTTTTTTTAAAATAAATTCGGCATTATAGGTAATAATTGTTCTCTGAAGGGAATTTTTTCCCCATGTATATAAGCAGTGTTTTATTTCATAACGTTTCAGGGTAATGTGCAATGCTAACGTGTGACCTGCGAACACAATAGAGGTATTGCGCATGTTTCCTTTTATCTTGACGACATTTGCAGCAGTTTTTTTTTTCCAATGCGCATGCGTGGGGACGACATTAATGGGTTTTTGGTTGAGGGGAGACGACAATTTCATTAAGTTTAACGTGATACCACAACGTCTTTGAGGAGCATAACGTCTTTTACAGCGCATAACTTATTGATGCGCATGCGCAATAGTGTGTTTATCGTTCTTGTTAAGATTAAAGGAAACCTGTCAATCCCTCTAATATAGATCTATGAAACAGTCAATGATGAGAACATAAATGTACATGTACATCAGTACATGTATGCTGTGCTGTAACTGTTAATTTATGTTTGATTTGTGTATACAAATGCATGCCACAAGTTTCCTATCCGTATCTGATACATGTATAGATTCGTCTGACCGTTAAAATTCAGTGACGACCATACTTCACCTTTCCAAAATGGATGCGCCATCTATGATGCTTTCTTTGCAACTATATATGTATGCATCCAGTAGACACCCTGCAGTATCTTGAGTATGAAAAATAGTCAATTTGCAAAGGGCACGTCTGTTCCGCATAAGACCAGGGTATTCTATACACTGTGATATAGGGTATAGCCACCATATGGGGTGAAAGGGGTATCGTGTGGCGCCCCCTCACGTCGTTACGGGTGAGCGCTTGGCAGGCGCCGACGGTCCTCCAACGCCGCGTCACTTTTGGCATTTTTGCTTTATTCATGGCTCGAGATGACCCCCAGAGGTCGCCAAATATTGCGAAAATTTTTAGGGACAAAACCTTGCGTATTTCGCTTTTACATTTGTAGGACATTAAAGGCTCACGCCTTGCATAACTATCTAATGATTTTGAACATAAGTCATCTAAAGCTGCAGTTTACAAGTACATGTACATACTGTATACATGTATACTTGTAAATGAGAAGAAATAGTTTTCACACAAAAAATATAAGTACATGTACATATTCTAGCTTTAGAAAATCCATGGAATAATATGAAACTTGTGTTAATTAATTTTCAACATTTTAGTATAAAAAAAGTATGTACACTATATGCATTCAAAAAGAATTGTGATTTTGTGCAGTATGGGTCCCATACTTTCCTGCACTGAAAAGGTTTAGTGCATATTAAAAAGTGGAGGAGACATGAAATCTTCACTGCAGTGCAAAACTGTGCTGCAGCGTAGCTATATATTAGCATTTCCCACTGTTCAACAATAGAGGGATTGAGCGCCTCCATTAATGCTCCCTTAATGCTAACCACATTGACAGCACTGTATGTTTTTCCAATTCGTTCTCGTTAAGGTAAATCAGTTGACGGGGCAGTTGAGGGATTGTACACGCCTCCCTAAATGCCCCGTCAACTGATTTACCTTAACGA
>JAQGCC010004080.1:0-13820 GCA_034698905.1 Xestoiulus laeticollis
AATTTTCAAAAAATTTTAAAAACAAAAGGGAAAAACAACAGCTCGAATTTCAGCCCCATCTTAACCATTGTGGATCAAAGTGGGGCTCGCCCCCTTAACCATTGGGGATCATAGTGGGGATCGCCCCCTTAATTGGTGCAACACAAACAGCTAACCTAAAGGTTAACCATGAGTTATATTTTAACCTAAGGTTAGTAAACCTTAGATTTTTACCTCAGTTGGTGCAACCGGCACTTAGAAAACTAACAGTACCAAAACTCGAACTGTTTTCCATTACTTCAACTCTCCATTAATCTTCGATCGTTAATCCAGTTTTCTATTATCCGTCGTCGATTTGATTTTTTTTTTTCGTTGCTCATCACTGGAATGGATAATTTTTATTGATCGTCGCTATAAATTAGACACTTATCATTTTGACCATCACATCTTACACCAGACGTTATACATTTAATATCGGAACAATGTGCGTGTATTTAACTTTGTTCATCATCAAGATGATGGAATCTTCATACATGGAGAACATGGAATTGTCAGGGAAATTTAAAAAAAGATTAGGAATAATGAAAGAAAAGTTATTTGGTTTTAAAAAGTCAGGGATATGTAACCTATAAATTGTACATTTAAATTCCCATAACCAGTTACATGTATTATATAGTTATCACAAAAGTCAAAAGGTGGCGTACTCGGCATAAATTGTACATGTATATAAATGGGGAATTTCCTTTTTAAGAGGGTTGCATACCAGAATAAGCCATTTTTTTCTAAATTATTGTTTTTATTTAATTTTGGAAGCTGTTAAGAACAAACGTAATGTACGATGACCTAACATAAATATTCTATTATTTGTTTAATTTTTTTGTTTATATGTATATTCCATTTCATTGAAATATATCTGTAAAGTTTATAATTGTAGAGTGTTTGCTAAACTTTATAGCAATTTCGTTATTTATCATTTCAGCATCAAGTTCGGGAATTGCCTACATTGTAAACTATGCATGATGCATCCAAATAAAAATTATTGGAATAAAGATGTAATGTTAATGTCTTATGTAAGCTTATACATACATGTACATGCATATAACAAAAAATATTATTAATTCAAACTTAAAGTTGCTCAGAATTTTTGAAATTACCATTTTTTTTATTTGCAAAATATTTTGGACCAAAGAATCGAAAGAAATGGGAGTTCCCATTTAAATTTTCGAAATGGCCTCAGCTACCCCAATTTTTTTGGGGGGATGAGTTAAAGCAAGTGGGTCCATCAATTAAGGGATCAAATAGACCCTTCGACAGCATTAAGCTTTAAATTTAATCATTTTTTTTATTTGGATACATACATGTATGTTACGATAAAAGGGGCCGTTATATGGAACTGTTAGAATACCATTAACAAAAAATATAAATGAACATTGTAGCCCTTGTATTAGACCTACTTTAAATTATCTTTCATTATAATAATTATGATTTGACCATTATATACATACATGTAAGGTGCGTTTACACTGCACGAAAATGTAAAACAAAAACTGTTTTACAAGACGATCTCAAGCTGGGTTTCTTACCACGTGAAAATAGAAAATACAAAGAAAAAAATGGCGTTCACACCTACCTTTCTGTTTGACAAAACATGACAAAGTCAGGTTTTGTTCAACATTTTGGCGATCCAGCAAGAGTCGGTCTAGATCAAAGGGAATTTAGGAAACATATTTTCTTCACGGGGTTTTGCGATGACGTAACTTAAACCACGTGGAATGGCTGACAGGTCATGGTTCAAGTTACGTCATCGAAAAAACCAGTTAAACCACGTGAAAAAATGTGTTTCCTAAATTGATTTTGATCTAGAGTTCTAGACGACTCTTGCCGGATCGCCAAGGTAGGTTTGAACGTGATTTTTTCTTTGTATTTTCTATTTTCACGTGGTGAGAAACCCAGCTTGAGATCGTCTTGTAAAACAGTTTTTGTTTTACATTTTCGTGCAGTGTGAACGCACCTTTAGGGGTCATAGATAAAAAAAACATCCCATTGTGTCATAAGATTCTTGTTTTCATAACAGCCATTGTTTTGGGGCCAATATACCGCAACTCTCTATAACAACCAAAAACTGGCCAAACAAATCGGGATGTTATAGTGATTTGACTGCACCAGTGAAAAAGTAATTTTCTGGATTTCAGAGTCAAACAGCATGAGTATAGAAGTTCTGAAATTACATTGTTTATTTGTCCCACCGAAGGCAGGACAGTCCAAAAATAAGTCTATAGACTCATTGAGTCGCTCCCCTCCACGGAAATCTTTAGTAAAAGGCGAAAGATTTTCACGTTAGTTTTGAAGGGAAGCCAGAGTACGGATTATGACACACACTGGCTGTCCCTAGTCATCAAACTTACTGAGGATCTCAATACGGGTATCGAGATTAGATTTTGTCTTGTAAAAAATTAAACGAATAGTCGCACAGCATTTTAAAATACTACTGCGTTTAAAGCGTTAATAATTTGCATTTTACAAATGGTTAAATTTAAAATCCATTAAAATAAATTTCGTGAAAGTTCTGAAATCGAGAGGTCCTCCAACGCAATTCAAGCCCTCGTGCTGTGCTCGTGCGGTTAAAAGAAAGGAGGGAGGACGGAAGTAGGCAAAGCCATCTAGTAATCTAACCTACAACTACAGGTATATACATGCACATGCAAAAATTGTATTTCTGGTGTGAGAACGTCCATAAACCTAGCTCGTGGATACTTTTTCAGGGAAATTTAACCCCATCCTTTCAACAATTCCCTACCCCCCCTGGTCAACGTGGACTGATATTTTTTTCGTCATTATATGGTTATTTTTAGTGGTCAAAGAGACGTTTTTTTTACATAAAATTGTCATAAAAGTCCACGTGGATATTACGAAAACCCTGTGAACTTGGTGGATTTTCTTGGACCCTCTTCCCCCTAGTAGTCCACGAGGTTTATGGACACTCCCAATTATTAATCAATAGAAGACATAAGTAATATGGGGCAAAAAACAATGGTATTTCAGTGGCTAAAAACAGCTAGGTGTCATAAAAAGCTGTCTAGGAGCGAAAAAAATATAGAAAATAATCCTCTCGATATCACGAACGAACTAATGTACCATCACCTTGGCGTTCGTTATATCGAGAGCCGACGTATGTAATAACGTAATATGATAGAGCGATAGTAAGCTTGATCACGTTTCCAGGATTCTCTTCTATAAGACTGGCGTAATTAGCCTGAGAAAATAGGTTTTTCTTGTAGTTTTCTGGCTAATGGAGTCGTATATCGTGCACAAACAGAAGCATCTTAACAAAGATCTCTGAATTAAGACCACTTTTTTTCTCCAGAAAGCCAAAAAAAAAAACGGATGAAGAAAAGCATTTATATAAGTCTTAGAAGAGATAACGAGTCAATATCATGTTGTAAAGAAAACCCGATCCTGTTTTAGACTTTTTGGTCGTTGGTTCCGGTCAGAGGATAATTGAGCACCCTAGCTTTTCGTCCTTCAATCCCCAAATAAAAAAGTACTAATCAATCGAATATATGTTGGATAAAAGTAGATCAGCTTGTGAATGAAATATATATCTAGCCATTCGAAATACTCTTTCATGACGAATTTTGCAGAGGCAATTAAGCAAACCCATGAGTGCATACGTGACAAAAACACGTTTTAGGAAATGAAAATTGGGATAAATGAGTAGCAGTAGTCCCGGTCACGTTTTCTATCTTATCTTAGACGAAATCAAAATCTGGACTAATTCCTGGTGGAATAAATACTGAGTGGCTGAAATGCGTGTCCTCGCCATATTTTAAGAAAATAAAAAGAGAAATAAAAGTATATTTTAAGAACAAATAAAAGTACAGGCAATTCATATTGATGAAAAACTCAATTAAATCTTTGATTTTTTCTAAGATGGAATAAAAAATCTGGACTAATTCCTGGTGGAATAATTGCCGAGTGGCTGAAATGCATGACCTCGCCAAATTTTGAGAGGATAAAAACAAAAATGAAAGTATATACAATGCATCCTGATGCATAGCCCAGGTCACCAAATCTATCTTGCTATAGACGAAATAAAAGTCGGGTTAAATTGCTGATATGATAGGTCAGCACATGCAAGGTAAGTGAATAAATAGCATGACCTAGCCAAATTCAAAGAAAAAAAAGTCTCGACAAAAGCCAGGTTTTACGAAAACCACAATTCAACGAATTGAAAATCTGGAGGTAACATCAACTCAAGTCACGTTATCTATCTTGTCTTAGACAAAATAAAAATCGGAAGAGCTAATTGAATACATTGCATGACCTCGTTATTAAACCGTTTTATAATTTTACATTGACAAATAGTGTCAATGTAGTGCTAAAACATCGTGTTTCCAACATCAAAATGAATAGGAAATAGCGTCGAGTATAAACAAACAAGATTTCAAATGAATTTCACAGATTTTTCACGAGAAAACAACTTGTGGGTTTTTCTTAGAAAAAATACTCAAAATTTCCATATATGGAAATGCAGAACCCACTTTTGTTTATTTATCATGAACGACAAGCTTCTTTTTCTTGTATTTTCGTTTTAGGGAGATGATTTTAGAAAATGCACTTTAAGAAAATGGATATCATCTTTTAAAATATCGTTTTTGGTCGTTTTAAAAACCCCAAAAAAACGAAAAAAGTAAAAAAATTTTTGCAAGGCGTCGTATTTTTGTTAGCTATTTTTTTTTTTTTATTCCGTTCGTCATAAACGTAATCTTCGGATGAACATAAAAAGCGCAAGTAATTCCTACAAAAACTCAATGGCTTCGTAATAAAATGGGAAGCAATAAGCTTTAGCTTTTTCATCCCTATTTTCCACCTTCAAAAAAATATATAAGGACGATCTGCTGCTTTTTTAAACAATGTACAGGCTGCAGGTTTTGGCACACACTCATATATAATATTAAACAGATCGAGTCTTTTCAATAGGAACAAATAAACATTTCTCCAAATCGCTGCTATTGGATATAGACTAAAAAAAAAAGCCAGCGGCTAAAAATACATTACATCGACCTACACAAACTGGAACTTATAAAGATTGCTGAATTTATTCTCACTAAACTCTTATTATAATATAGAAAATTCGTTATAAAAATAAATATTTTTAAATCATACCCATGAAAAACGTTATGTATAAAGGATGCAGTATAGGCTACATTGTATCAGAAATTGCATGCTTATGGGCATACAGTTGGTTCTCCACATAACGAACAGAGTGCAGACCATACCTCTAATGTATAACGAACGCCACTCGATATAACGAACGGAGTAGCTGGTCCCGACCGAATTGCCTATACTGTATATACAGCTCATATATTAGCGTCTCAGTATAACAACCGCTCGATATAACGAACAGATGGATTGTCACTACAAAAATGTGTATGCCTCACATATGTGCAGACTTACTGCAATTAGCCTCTCCGTATAACGAACAGAGTAGCTGGTCCCGACCAAAATGTCTACATATACACCACTTGTTTTAACGTCTCAATATAACTAATTAACCGCTCGATATAACGAACAAAGGGGATGGGCACCACCAAAATGTATATATATGCCTCACATGTATGAGCCTCTCAGTATAACGAAATTAGTCTCCCCGTAAAACGAACATCCAATCGATATAACGAACAGAGTAGCTGGTATAATGAACGTTCCTTAAAACGAACAGCCGCTCGATATAACGAATAGAAAGACTGGTTCCAACCAAAATGCCTATACCTCTCATGTATGAGCCTCTCAGCATAACGAACAGCTCGATATAACGAACGGTTAGGCTGGTCCCTTCACTATCCCACAAAACTAAATGACAGTTTATAACATACTACAAATTTGACAAAAATTGTATTTCTGGTGTTTAATAGAAGACAGAAGTATACTGTTTGGGCAAAAAAAGAATGGTAATTCAGGAGATAAAAACTGCTAGGTGTTATAAAAAGCCAAGAAAGCCGCCTAAAAGCGAAAAATGTGTAAAAACAGACCTCTCCATATAACGAACGCTCGATAAAACAGAACTAATGTCTTATTCCCTTGGCGTTCGATATATCGAGAGCCGTCTGTATAAAAAATTAACGGTGTTTTGTCCATACACGATGACAAATGCCAATGTCTGCTCCCTACATCTGAATTTATAGCCAATATCTGTATTTCAACACGTATTCATCGATCACAAAATTACGAATGGCATTTTTTATTTCCTGTATGTTGGCAAACACGCAAAACTAGTGCTATGCTAGATTGCCGAAGCAGACATACTGTATATCGAGGTACCATTGTTAGTGTACGGACAGTATGTGGTAATGAAATAGAATGAGGCATGGCATGATATGAAATGCAGCATTCCAATTGGGTAATATGAAATTCCCGCCATCAGGAAACCAATCGAACGCTGCATTTCAGACCATGCCATGTATCCATGCTCCACGCTGTTATTTGGCATAGCATTATTAAAGGCATTCATCCTGCAGCGTCCCTATTGGATTCCCGATAGCGGAATTTTCCGATAGCCCAATCAAAATGTTCTTACCCTAACAATGTATTTAGCTAAGATCCTTAGGGTAAAAACAGTGCTAGCAGCATTTAAAGAATCGCTTCATTCTAGAATGATTCCTAAAGACCTACCTGTGATGCAACCGCACAATAGTATAGCGGCGCATCAAAGATTAGAACATCACATGATTCTAGCATGAATCCAGGATGCAAACGACTTTGTCTTTTCTAGAATCATACTTGATTTTAATGAGTTCTGAATGGCATCGAAAACAAGATGTTCGATTGCAATCATTAATTCCAGAATCATTCCAGGTTCATTCTTGAATGAATCGATTATTTAATCGCTGATAGCACTATAGCACTATGCTTTTACCCTTATCTGCAAGAGGCAGGAGGTCCTGCCAATCAGGAGTCACCTCTTCCATTAACTTATTGAGGTCAAGCAGATTGTTATCAGCCCAGCTGTGTAAATTGTTTGGGGTTAGTTTGAGTACTATTATGAGTACATGTTACCTATGGGTCATTAAGGTGTTCACTATGGTTAGTATAAGGGTGTGCTGTGCAGTTTTTACACCAATGGTTGCAACAACTCGCTATTCGCCATTTTCATCCAGCAGACGGCTTAAGTTAAAAATCGTGTCCTCGCCGTCTTCTATAGAGCTCCGAATAAGGTTTCGCAGCGTCAACGCTAAATCCTAACTTTGATTTTATCGATGTTTTAAAAGCGTCGTAAAAAAATGGCGTCGTCGCATTCGACGGAATTAGAAAAAGGCAGGCACGATGTAACACACCGGGAGTCTTTGTCGAAATTGAAATCCAGGATGTAAAAAGGGGCTAACGTACGGGTCGTTAAATGAATACTCTCCTTTCACTAACTGGCTCCATTAAAAAAGAGTCGCAAAATAGCACTCTCTCGACACAACCACATGCACCAGATAATACAGTAGCTCGCCTTGTGCGTTATTATTATGGAGATATAAAACACATCCAGAGATCCTCCTCCTCCGAAATAGCTTAAATCCTAGGCCGTGGTGTTAGGCCCAATAGATCATGCTGCTGCTGCTGTCGTTTAGACGTATTATGCAAATTTACTCTCTCTATTTACATTACAGGAGATAAAAGGGCTTTCGGATGCCGAACGAAATTGAAGAGGAAACAGCGAGTATTAAGGATTAGCGCCGGCTATCATAATCGGGTCTCAACTATCGATCCAGAACACAACCAGGGCTCCGTGCACTTTACTCCACATCAAATCCTTGAAACGCGAGGGACTGTGCTTTCAAGTAGCTTCAGAGGACTTGTGTATTGGTCCCACCTTTTTATCTTTGTTGCATGCGCTTCGACTAGGTCCAGTCTGTATTGTAATACCTCTATAAGTTTTGATTAAATATGTGCATGCATTGGAGGCGATATTTGAGCTAACTTGAGCGTTTACTTGGAGTGAATTTTGAATGTGTAGAAGGTGTGTTTGTTTTGTTGATTTTTTTACGATGGCCTATTTCTGCACACGAGGGCTAAACACCAACGCCAGGGAAAGGGCCTCCTTCACCTCCCTGGAAATTTTGCCTACAAGGGGGACTTCCACCCCCTCTCGAGGGGTCTTTAACGTGCAGAGAGCAAGCAGGATCTACACGAAACCTAGGTTTAAACTTTCATTCGAAAGAGCCGCCACTTCGAAAAAAATTCCCACCAACCTCGACCAGGGATCAAACCTCACACCCTGGGACGGGTACATGCTTTGGAGGGGATATTTGAGCTAACTAATCTGGGGTAAATCAAGCGTTTACTTGGAGTGATTTTTTAATTTGTGTGGAAGGTAAAAGTTATATGGGCCAGAAAGATTTTGTTGAGAATTTGGTGAGAAGGTACAATCTTTCATAGAATAGTTTGGTGAAAGTGCCAATGAACGTAGGAGCAACCATTTTGCAATCATACTTGATACGGCAATGTTACAATTGTAATAAACCAACAGTAAGGGATACATTTATAGGAAATACATGTAGATCCTTTAGGACATAGACAGGATTGAATACTTCGTGAAGAATCCTTACATCTTTACAGACTGCACATTCCCTTTAATGTGTATTAGCTAATAACTGCAACTATTGCATAATTAGTTTTCTATGTAAATCACTCAAAGTCGAGTGGAGCTAATTATTTTACTTCGGGGAAAATAAAGATTTTGCAACTAAGCAGCCTTATCTTAATTGTCATTAATTCCATTAAATCAAATGAAAGAGACGCAGAAGAGCATCTTAGAATATCTAAGTAGAAATTACAGAAATTGGTGTTTTTATAGTATATTTACACAGGCAAGTCGAATGTTTTGCATTGTAAATATCATAGGCTTTAATAGTTTAATTCAAAACCTCGATTTTGTAATTTAAATTATTTTCACCTTTTTGCTTTGCTACATGTTTTTGTTATTGGGGTAGAATTTTGCAGGGAAATCAAACGAGCTCCAACGAACCGTACTCGAGCCAAAATACTCGAGTTTGGAGTAAGCCAGGGAAAAAAGCTAACAAAATTACCTAATTTAACAAGGCAAAGGTCAAAGTGACTATAGAGAGAAATAATTGGTGGGGTAAAAACTTCCTGTTCCGCTATTTCCCCTATTGTACTTGGTTATCACGAAGGTGTCCAGGTAACAAATGGTCTCAAAAATGACGTCATTTTTGTCATTAAAAATATTTTTATATAAGTATATTCATTACTCGTTTTATTATAAAACAATACCTTTTCATAAATGACACAGAAATGACTTCATTTAAATGATTATTTTGGGTTTTATTTTTACTTTTAAAAACTAACTGGTCTTAAAATTACGTCATTTTTTGGTCATAAATTGACGCCATTTTGTGACTAAAAAATTACCAATAAATAAATGATTTTTAAATGACGAATGAATAAATGATTTTGCAATCATTTCATTTCAAAAAAATATACCTTTTATTATAAGACATAGAAATGAATTCATTGAGATTTTTTTGGGTTTTATTTTTACTTTTAAAAACTGGTCTTAAAATGACGTCATTTTTTGATCCCAAAGACATCATTCAGTGCGGACGATTATTGCTACCAGGGTAACCTCAGCACACAGGTGTATTCATACACCTGTGAGAAAAATCTTTAGGACACCATGCTGTATTCCCTTATATTCTTCTTTGTAACATGCTATACTAGGATGTGTGCACACTGCACCAGCAGCACCACCTACCAAAGGGTCAATTAAATGCTTAATTGAATACATCTACTAAAATTATTTATTGTCCGATAAGGATAAGATGCATTGAGAAGTACAGTCTTTGTGAACTTAAAAACTATAGCACTTCATTTGGGATCCTATTATATTAAACCGCATACGTTTATGAGTGAAATCCATTCGCATTCCAGCCTTCTAACGGCTTACAAAACGAGCTCGGAAAACCTATCTCATGAATACAGCCGTCGCCATTTTTTCCAAAACGTCTGGGTATAAGCCTACCTTGTTGGATCGCTTACAGGCTTACTTGAACACTTCCCCCATCTCTTTATAAAACGTAATGTTGCGGCTGCCAACTTACATTTGAAGACATCGACCAAACGAGACTCCGTAGAAAACAGGGAACTTCCCCTTAACTTGTTACGGAGTCTCGCGTTGAGTCTGACATTTCGAAAAATCATTTTTGTAGCGGGCACTGTTTTCGCCCAGGATAACGACACTGCGACAGAATACAGGAAAATGTTTGTGAAACCTGGTGAAATTTGTGTCATTCAGGTAATACGTTCATAATTTCATTGTGTTTTTCAGCGCCGTAAGCGCTCGGTAACCCAGTTCTATGAAGTTAAACTGCATTTTTACCAACTAGGATAGTACGTCCTACATTACAATACTCGCAACCATGTCTCTGATAGAGCCATGTTTTTCAAACGTCCAGAGCAAAAGTCGAGCAATGTGCAATTTTTCGTCGAAACAAATTCAATTCGAAGGATTTATACGCTCGTCAAATAAACGACTTTTTAAATTGGATTTTCTGGAGAAGAAGAAGAAGAAGAAAAGGAGAAACGAAACCCGAAAAGAGCAAGGGTGGGGATTTTTATATACTGCGTAGGAGTGTAATGAACTCTTAGATCATGTGAAGTTTTTCCGATGTAAAAATGAGCGAGACAAGGATATGGAAAAGGAGAGAAAAAGTCACCGAGGTTAAGATAAGATTCCACAGAAGAAAAAAAAACATCACAGAATATGGAAAGAAATAAATGATGACGTTTGAAGGATTTCAATTTCTGACCTGGACGTTATTACGTTCTTATCCGCTTTTCCCCATCGCTAAACAGCCATTTTTTTCCCATTCCATTTCGATGAACATTCTATTGAAAATTGAAGTCGTACGTCACTTCCAGGAAATGATGTCATGCAGCAGATCATTTCATTATGAAATTATAGCTTTAGCCTTCAATTCAATTGAATTCCTTACCCAGCAGTCAGCATGTAGTATGCCATGTGGCAGGAGGCAAAGTGCCAAATTTTTTAAGGTAAACTTTATACGGTCATGGCCGCTTTTTGGGGAACTATCCCGGCTTTCGCCTTAATGTGCCTATATGGACGATTAATAGAGTTTGTGGAAAACCACGAAAAACCACAACCAGGATAGCTGACCGGGGTTCAAACCCGGGTCTCCCGAGTTCAAGGAGCTAAGCATAACCACTAAGCCAACCTTGTAGGTAATGCCTTATAATGGGATGCCTGATGTATCATCTTCTATAAGGAAACTAATCCATCCATGACCTGGCTAGATTTTTGGGGTCCAGAAGAACTATAAAATCTGCTACAGCTGGCTCATTTAAAGCAATGTTGACATCATACTGCTCTAAAATGGCCTATTTTCTGTTTCAGGCTGAAAACATTTTTATTTGCAATCCCATATTATACAAACATGCTAACCTGAAATGTGACCTTAAAGGTCACTTCCTCTGGGAAACTGAGCTGGGAACAGTTTACACATAAAAGGGTGGAGAGCTTAAAGATACCATTAAGCAAAATGCTGATACCAATAAGCGGTTATTTTCCAATGTATTTGTATTAGAGTAACAGGGACTTGTATGTTTGTTTGGTGATTTTTTATGTTGGCCTATTTCTGCACACGAGGGCTAAACACCAAGACCAGGAAGAGGGCCTCCTTCACCTCCCTTGTAATTTTGCCTACGAGGGGGAACTTGCACCCCCTCTCTAAGGGTCTTTAACGTGCAGAGAGCAAGGGGGCTCTACACATGTAGAACCTCGGTTTAAACTCATTCGAAAGAGCTGCCACTTTAAGAATTTCGCCCTTTCGAAAAAATTCCCACCGACTTTGAGTTCGAGAACCAATCGACCATCGTCATCCACGACTTGCCAAATCCGATAATAATAAACGACCGATACCATTATCCGTGATCCCATTAATCGAAGTCCACCGTAGGAACGGATTCTAAATAGAATTTTGTTATACAGCATTTTGCTTAGCGACCAACTTTCCATGCACGTATGATACGAATCTAATGTAGGAGGTAATTCGAAACGACTTTTCGAAACAAAAGTGGCAATGAAAAATCGTTTAGTCACCTCGTAATTAACGGTATGAGCTGCCGTTCAATCTTCTGAGAAAAGGAAGAAGAAGAAGAAGAAGCTAACACTTTATTCTCACTTATGTTGATGTGCATCGACTAACGTGGATCAGGTCAAACTTCCGAGTGTTCATTCCCACCGCCGAACTCAGTTAAACTGGTCACATGACCATAGTATACAGGGCGCCCTAAAAGTTAAACACTATTTCAGTATGTATTGCAAGATGGTGGAAATCGCGTGACCATGGTATAGAGGGCGCCCTAAAAGTTGAACACCATTTCAGTATAGTGTGTGCGTTTCAAGATGGCGGACAAATCGCGTGACGACAGTATACATGGCGCCATAAAAGTTGAACAAAGACTTCATCCAGAAAAGTAAAGCCTCTTTGAAACGAGGTGCAGCCGACAGATAGACGTGATACACATCAAGTGGAGCTGCCATCTTGATTGGATTCGGGCAACTGGATCAAGACTTAATGGACATCAGGACTTTTGATTTGGTAGGTGTAAAGGTGTAAGATTGCGAGGCAATTTGCACATCTTCGTGTAATAACTTCTAAACACATGGAAACTGAGGTAAAGCGAACAAAGTTGGTTATTGAAAATGCCTCTCTGTTTACATTTGAAAAAGGCCAAAAGGTCAAATAGAGGTAATGATTTCGAAATGCAAGATAACTGCTAGAGATAAACCCTTATGTAAACATTCTGATTGCAAACTATTGAAAACTGATAGCAAACTTAAGCATTGGTTGTATATTGATGATAAACTATCATGATAGTTCTTAGTTGCAGTAGACGTAGAAATTTGTGGTTTTTCTGCGATCAAATTGCAATCACTTTTTTTCCATAAAGGATGATCCAACAATTTAACAGTGTTGGAATTTTTCATCCCTTTTAAATTTGGCGAGGTCACGCATTTCATCTACTTAGTACGCGAGCGGACATTATCCATGTCTGAAAGGTTATCCAATTTTTTTTCGCCTACGTCAAGCTAGAAAACGTGACCAAAGCTATAATAATTTTAAAAAGCAGTGAAATTGTCAAATTTTGAAATTGCAAAATGCATTTGGTTTCTCATTCAAACTGAATTTTCCAATAGATTTATCTTACACTATATTTTCTCCCGGATGACATTTTTGCTTTCTATTTTGCGCTACGTATTTCATTTCACGGTGGTTGAACCATTGTAAATCACAACACAAGAACAGCGGGCCAAATCAAAAATTTATAAAAAAATTGGAGCGAATACATGTATAAGTGAGGAGAAATAACGATTTTTTACAGCTTTCTATTGTCAAATCAAAAATGAAGAGACGTTTTTTTGTTGTTGCATAATGCATGTTTTCAGAAGATTTAAGTCGGATTAGCTGATGCTAAAAATGGAAAGATTCAAATTTGTTTTGCGGTTTCAAACGCTATCAGAACAGGATTTCAAGAGATCTTATAAACCTACAAAAAACTGGAATGAAGTTTCGTACCTTATATTCAAACAGATCGTTCGAGCTTTTTCGAGTTTCAGTTAGTTCGAGCCTTTTCGAACTTATACGAGCTTCGAATTTAAGCTTATAAAATACGAGTTTCATTTCTGAGCTCGTTCGAGCCCTATCGAGTTCCGAGTTTATTCGAGCTATTTTGAGTTTAAGGTGCCTTCACATTTGAAAGTTTACTTACGTTACGCGGCCTAATTTTTGCTAAGCTGCTGTAATTTGGGCCAA
>JAQGCC010004081.1:0-13817 GCA_034698905.1 Xestoiulus laeticollis
GATACTTTTGTCGAGTTTCTTAAGATACTTTTGTCGAGTTTCTTAAGATACTTTTGTCGAGTTTCTTAAGATACTTTCGTCAAATGTCTTAAGATACTTTTGTCAAATGTCTTAAGATACTTTCGTCAAGTGTTTTCTTCTAATAGTAAGACTGATAAGTTCGTCTGAAAAGGTCTAAGACTATATGATAAAGCTTATAAAAAGTGTTTTAGTATTATTTTTTTTTAAATCTATTGAACAACAAAGGTGTATATGAAATTTTCCAGATAGGCTGTATCCGAAATTGGCCGCATATACCCAGATATCTGGGTATATTTCGGATGCAGCTATATCTGGAAAATTTCATATATTGCCATATTTATTTTTTCCACTCGGGTTGGTAATATTCAATTGTTTTCTATGTTTTTGTAATGAGCATTTTGATAGATAAACAGGCATTGTCCTTTCTTAAAAACAAATACATATGTACTTCAACTGTCGGAGATCCAAGACTTATTTATGTTGTCAGAATGGAACTTCTATTGCTCTAATAACAGCTCTAGGGTTTTATTGCTACGTTTTCAAATATTTCGTTTAATCTAAATACGTCTGGTTTGAGTCTTCAAGTGAAATGTGGAATCAATAAACATCTGTTTTGTTGTTTAGTAAATGCAAGATGTTTAATGCGAATGCTCCATCTTGCAGACATTTATGATAATGTATCATGGCATGCAGGGCTCAATAAGGGTTTAAACGCATACAGCTGTGAATTAACGAATGCAAATTTAATTGACCAGGAATCAAATTTATCATACATGTATAAATCATTTCGGATGACTAAACTACATGTAATCATCCTAATGGGCAATATTTGATGCAACAAAAATTGCACTCTTGGAAATGAGAATGGACAACAACAATGGAGGGAAGGCAAATTGGATTTACATACAAGGTTGCCTCAAACCCAGAGCACTTGGAAATAGTCAGGGAAAAGGGACTTATTTTGAAAAATTCAGGGAAATTCAACATATTTATTATTATATAAAAAATACATTTGCATTTACGTAGTCAGTTATCTGTTACTACAATAGTGGAAGAGATATCATTACTCAACCAGACTTGCATCTGTAGAAATTGGGAATTCCCTTTTTAACTCATTTTAACATACATGTAGCCTATAAATTAAACTGAAAATATAAAAGTTGACATCTGCTTTCTTAACCAAAATGCATGACCATTGAAATTCTGTGAAAATCACATTGTCTACTTCTACAAGAATCATTTAATGGCAGTATTATTTAGTAGCGATTTTAAATTCAAATACTTGTATATGACCTGGAAAAAAAACTGCTTTCCCCCAGATATGCCTAATGACCTTTGACTTTTTTAAATTTTAAAACATTTTTAAATGTTTTTAACTGTCCTTTAAAAAGGACAGTAGGCATATCTGGGTTAATTGTAGTTTGTGAAATCCCATTTTGAGGTGGCTATTTTGAGGTGAGCCACAAAATAGAGTTGATATGCATATGTAATTTTTTACTTTTCAGTCGTCTGGATGCCCGGATGGTCATGGAATTTATTTTTTAAAAACTGGAAAGGCCAAGGAGATTAATAACTTTATTGGCAATGTATTTTCAGCACATTTTTATTATGCTAATTGGAGAAAGTATCCTACCAGGAGGCGACCCTTTCGTTGAAACCACCTTCCCAGTTGCTATTGACCCCGAACTTGCACAAATTTCAAATGTTTGCAACATTTAGGACATTTCAACCCTTAAATGGCATGGTCAACGCGTACTCAAGTTTAGCATCCCTCGTGGGGCTGATCCCCAGCCCTTTTTTGAATGTGGCCAAACGTGTCTCGATGAGTTGTGTTACCCACCCATGTGTCAAGAGTGGAATCATTAATTACTCAGACATTCACTCTCCATCCATCACTTTACCATATCTGAAACTGGAGCGACCTAGGCCAAAACATCACCATGTCCAAACAAGATGATTTAAATTTTTTTTTGGATTTCCTTGCTAGACCCACCAAAGCGTACTTTTTACCCCTAGCACTCCATTCCTCCTCCTCCTCCTACATCATCCACGCTACAGAACCTTTTTTTTTCGTTTTATTAAATTTCACGCCGTTTCCCGTGGCATTAACCTAGAACAACAACTTAATCAAGTCCCGGGGAAATATTGTTGTCAAGTGAAACGCAAATTAAAAAAAAACTGCCATTGCTTGCATATGCATGTGAATGGCAAAACAGGTTGCAGGAGTGGTGCTTTTGAAGCCTTCAAGAAGCACACCTGAGAATCCCTTTTTTTATATGCATGCTCAGGGTCTCTTGCAAAGGATTCGGGAAATTGGAGAACCACGTAAACACCATTGTGTCGATGGGTGAAAGGGAGAATAGCCTGTATAATTTGAACATGCATATTCGGAGATCCCATGGCTAAATCATGGTCGACTGCTCATTGGTCGCCCACAACGATGGTAACTATGGTCACCAATAATGGTGCTATGTAAACAGATTGTTATTCTCATTTCCATTTGTTTCTATTGTATCTGCCCCATTTTAATATAAGAAAGGTTTTAGGAACGTTGGAAATGGATGAATGTAATGCTGCCTTGATGGAAAAATGTGCTACTTGTGTAGTTTCAATTTTTGCAAAACCTGCATTGATTGGGATTGAAAATATTGTATGCAGACTGATTCCCCCAGACCTGGAAATAGTTTAGGATGTTGGATGGTCATGGAATAGTCAGGGATGTAGGATGAACATGGTATAGTCTGAGATGTTGTGTGGACATGGAATAGTCTGGGATGTTGGATGGACATGGGATAGTCAGGGATGTAGGATGGGCATGAAATAGGTTGGGATGTTGGATGGACATGGAATAGTCAGGGATGTAGGATGGGCATGGAATAGTCAGGGATGTAGGATATGGACATGGAATAGTCAGGGATGTAGGATATGGACATGAAATTGACTGGTATGTTGGATGGACATGGATTAGTCAGGGATGTAGGATGGACATGAAATTGGCTGGGATGTTGAGTGGACATGGAATAGTCTGGGATGTAGGATATGGACATGAAATTGGCTGGGATGTTGGATGGACATGGAATAGTCAGGGATGTAGGATATGGACATGAAATTGGCTGGGATGTTGGATGGACATGGAATAGTCAGGGATGTAGGATGGACATGGAATAGTCTGGGATGTTGGATGGACATGGAATAGTCTGTGATGGTGGATGGACATGGAATAGTCTGTTATGGTGGATGGACATGGAATAGTGTGCAAGGGATGTCGGATAGACATGTAAATAGTCAGGGATGTTGGACGGACATGGAATAGTGAGGGATGTAGGATGGACATTGAATAGTCTGGGATGTTGTATAAATATAGTCAGGGAAATTGGATTTGCCTGAAATAGTCTGATGGGAAATTGGATAGACCTGGAAAAGTCTGAAGGGAAATTGGATTAATTTTGAGAAAGTCTCAGTAATTCCATATATAAATAGGTATATTACATATGTTTTTGCATAACCAGTTCTGTTATGAACAGTTCCCTTATGAACATCCATTGTTAACATAGCAATAAGTTATGCAAGTTTTTCTAGTAATAAAGACGAAATCTGCATTACGTCTATCAATGAAGGATAATACATTTTCGTTGGCAGCTAAAATTGATCGAAGTACATTATTGTTCTCAGTTTATTGCCCTCCCATTATTCAATGGAAATCCTATTAATTTTCAAATCTGAGAATTTATTTAAGGAACTATCATAAGGGTCGCTACTGACGTTTCCTGAATGATATTTAATAGGCATTACTTAGCAGCCTACCGTTGTTGATTCCAGGAAAATGTGTGCAATTTAATTTTTGGATAATTATATAACAGTTTGACGTGCAATTCCGTGGGAAAAGTTATTGCATATTTTTCTAATTTCCCCCATTTCCATACCTTGTAATCAAACCAATGTATCCTTTGTTGTTGGGAAAGGAAAGGCTTTGCAGGATGTGTTTGTAGGTTATGATCAATGTGAAAACTAAGCGGATTTTACTGGTCTTAGTAAAACGGTAATTTATATAACGAAATTCTTCGCGCTTACTAAGCTCTTAAAATTGAATTATATGCGTGCAAGACCATGTCCATTTTAACTGCTAACGTTGCAAGCAACATGTACAAGTGACCCAAATATTGAACAATGTACTTTATCCCACAATAGTGAAGTAAAAGCTAAGTTCAAACACGTGAATGATTAAACATGTAACTTTTTTATCAATGTATACGCAGTTACATTTTGGAATGTGGTCAAATACAGACTTATAAGTTTGCGTTATAAATAGCTTAATACATGTATAAAAGCTAACTATAGAACTGGCTCTTTGAAAAGGAAAATGGTGGTAATTAGTCGTGGGAGACCGATCCTTGAAAAAGGGATGGGCTCTGAAATCCTTGAAATGTACTTAATTTTTTTTCTAGCAATTTTGTTGGACGCTCTGGTTATAGATCTCTACAAATATCTCTACAGATTGTAACAAATATGCCTTTGGATTCTTACATGTTAAGCTAACGCAGGGTTCCCCCAAACCTGGAAAAGTCGACGAAGTTGGAAGGACCTGGAATAGTTAGGGAAAAGTCGTTTTATTCTTAAAAAAATAATGAAATTCACGATGAAAATATTGCTGTTGTTGAACTTGAACAGATGAGGCTCCTTCACGCAAGCCGGCAACGCTTTTCCCGCGTAATTAGATGTGCGCATGTGCTGCTCATGCGCGCAACTAATTATGCGTGAAAAGCGTTGCCGGCTTGTGCTTAACAGCGCTCGCGTGAAGGAGCCTATGGTCATTGGAAGCTAAAAAAAGTTTTTAATTGAAAAAAGCAATCATGAAATTGTGAAATTGAAAAAAAATCAGAATTTGCTGTTGTTTTTTACGAAAATGTTGGCTTTCACTTATTCGCTTTTATATAATTAGCTTTAAATATAGTAGTCTTTACTTTGACATATTAAATTCTTAATTTTGTTAATTAAGATGGTCAGGGAAATTTCTTTCAAAACGTGGAAATGTCAGGGAAGTTGAATTAACATTTGATTTCTGGGGAAACCCTGTAACGTTTTCAGCATACTTTATCGCCACATGCAGTATATCAAAAATTAGTCAATTTGGAAATCATTCAAGATAGCTGATATATTCTTCCTTGAAATCCGATTTTTATTGATTCTGGCTCAAGGCTCTCGTGCTACCTTCCTCTGTTTGTTTGGCTGTCCATCTCTCATCTTCCCTGCTCTGCTCTTCGTTAATCTATTAATAAATGTCATTGGATAGCAAATTTGAAAGCTCTGAACTTTATCGGATATGGCCTGGCTATACGAGAGAAATAAGGTCAGCAAAGCTAATTTTATGATGCAGGGAGAACTTCCTGACATTATCGCATCCAGAGACAGTGCAAAAGTTACTGATTCTTTTTTATTATCGATGTTACAGTCGATTCTACTAAGTAGATTGACGATAAATCTCTCAGATTGCAATCATTGATTTTTTTTTTAGGTTGACTTCAACCTTTTGAGTGATTTGGTCAATATTTGTTTGGCAAATGTTTATGATGAGGTAATAAACCTATGCTGGCATATGGCCTGTATTATGGCGACAATGGCGTGATTTAATAGCATAGGGATAGGCTCATTAAACTCTGGGTTAAACAATGCTGCAACTTTTATTTTTGATCACGATATTGCTAAGTACAGTTTATTACGTGTCCTTTATGACTAAGCACTATAGCGCACTTTGTCCTGTTTATATAAAAGATGTTCAATTGATGCTTATTTTTAATGAGATAAACTTTTCTTGAATTAGCAATAGGAAATATTTACAAGGGTGTCCAGTCGTATGGAAAATCGAGAAAGTAGAATAATGTACATACATTATGTATTTGATCATTTAGCACTTCTGAAAACTCTGCAATTATCATTGAAACATAGCTAGTGGAAATTCCAGTCCTCATCAGGAAGTTTCTGGCAATCTGAAAAAGCTGATATAAAAATTGTTTTTCAAACATCGAGTTTATTGGTAGAAATATGCCTTACTGCTTTTTATTAGGCCTATAACTCCATAATTTTTTATTTTCCGGTATGTGACTAAAATTTATTTTTTATCACTGGAATTACAATTGTAAGTATTACAGTACATGTATATATCGCATGGTATGAGGTTGATATCTGAAAATAAATATTTACGCTCGGAAGGAACTTTGACCTCAGTCCCGAGAGAAAAGTTCCTGACGTATTTACATGTATGTTCAAATAGATATGAAATACATGTACGAAATATTGTAATCGCAACCAAAATTTCCTTTTTTTATACAGGAATGGAAGGAAGTTTGGTTGTACTGCAAGTTTGATGTACATTATTTAAAAAAGCGATTCCATATCCGTTTTAATTGACACTTTCTTGACAGAAACTATATGCATATCTGTACCTTATTTACCAAGAATTTGGCTCTATATATTATATGAAATTTCTATCCCATTCCACACATCCTGTGTTTACATGTAAATATACAGTACGTGTAAAACTGCATGTACAGTACATGTATATCTTTGAACTGCATATAAAATCTGTACTTTGATAGTTGATCATGGTAGAGAGTCCTTGAAATTTTAACGGATATGAGCCTTGAAATCTTCCGAAATATGCTCGAATTCACGTTATATATAGCTCAGCGCTGACAGGTCTTCAGAGGTTATGCCCATCATCTTTGAAGTCTTGCCTCTTAACAGATACATACAACTGCTCAATTGATATCATGCCCACTAAATGCCCGGCCACTACTGCTTTTATAGCCAAGGTTTTTTGTAGGCGTTCAAATAACCTAAATACTCCTATTAATTAATCCAAAAAATAGGGTAGTTTGCGAAGGTCGTTTTTATCCAAAGGAACATTTGGTGATACCGTTGCCTAAATGTTGAAGCAATGGTAGAATGAAACAAAATTTTAATCAGAGTTAGTAACCAGGAATAATTCGTTCTAGAGTCAGAGGTAGCTATGCTCGATTTGTAACAACTATTTCAAATGACACAAATTGACATAAATCTATAACCTACACTAACTGAAAGCTTTTTTTTTTTTTTGAAAAATTGAAATTTACATTTTCTATTTTTAAAGTGCTACCACTTGTCTGGAAAGTAGCATTCTAGTTTTCATGGTGAAGCAGTTTGTCTATTACCAAGATAAAGTGGTTTCAGAACAGTAATTCCTTTACGCGAATTAGATGTGCGCATGCGCTGTTCATGCGCGCTTACAGCGTTCGCGTGAGGAAGCCTCTGCCTATTGTAATTCGCATTCTAAAACAGTTTCCTTGAGCAACAAAACAAGAAGTTATAATACGCTCCTTCACGTGAGCGCTGTTAAGCACAAGCCGGCAACGCTTTTCCCGCGTAATCAGATTCGCGCATGAATAGCGCATGCGCACATCTAATTACGCGTCGAAAAGCGCGTTGCCGGCTTGTGCTTAACAGCGCTCGCGTGAAGGAGCCTAAAAATTAGTTACATTGGCAAGTTGTATTCCCTATAGCTGGTATGAAATAGTCAAGGAAGTTGTAAATTTCATTTAGGTGGGAACCCTGTTGGAGGAAAAGTAATGTTGTTTTTTATACCGTACATGTACCTGAACAGCCTTAGGGGGTTGCAATGTCATAGAAATAACGTGTGTGTAGCGTGGCATTCCTATGACATTCCAGTCCCCTGAAGCTGTTCAGCACACCTATTTCAAGGAGCCTTTTGATAGGGAGGAGAAAACGTTGATCTCTGCCCGTCAACAAATGCATGGGCTAAAGATAGACGCCATGGCCTCGTTTATCGAAATCTGCCACCTTGATTTCGGCTATTCGTTTACATAACAAAGTTTGCAGCACCGAACAACTTATTGTGAATTTTTGTCCGCTCCGCAATGGTAAACATGCCAAGAAGTGCCAAGCTTTTTAGCAACACTTTCCAGAGGTTCTATAAGCCCCAAAGTTATTTTTGCGTTCCAGGACTGCAGCATTTCCAAATTGCAAATTTACCCGACAGATATAAAAGAAGAGTGAAAGCACGAAATGTGAAAATAGATTACGGTGCAACAACTACGATTGCCAACTCAGTTGAATTTTTAGCTTTTCTGTCACTGAAAAATTCCTGGGCCGTAGGCTCACTTTCAATTCTTTTAAATTTATTTCTCCCATTGCCAACTTTTTTTTCTTTTCTTTTCTGTTTTTTCACATTTGTTTTCATTTCTCTTAACCGTGAATTTATGGAGTTTGTCTACCCCCCCTCCATCAAAACCATTTTCTCCTGCTTTTGCCACCTTGCAGAAAATTTTATGCGAATTGACTGTTCTTACAATTTTTCTCTTTTTCCTTATTCCGTTCTAGGTGGGAACTCAACCGTGCACAAACCTAACTTCTGGCTTCTTGGGGGCTTTTTCAAACAGTCTGCATCCCCAACCCACGTTGGAAATGCTGTGGGAATCATCACCAGACATCATGTAACCATGAAAAACGCGAGTTCGAATAGGAAAATGTGGAGATGATTTAAAATCGACGATAAAAAGGGACGAAATAACTTTTTATTTCCGATTTTATTTTATTTTGTATGCGAACGTGCCATAAAAAAAACAAAAAAACAAGCACTACAGAAGCGACAGCAAGCTCATCGACGTCCTTTATGCATGCAATGGGCCATGGACATTGAACCAGGGACTGTGCTCAAATGATCGCAGTTGCATCTCATCCAGCTTCCTCGTATTTTCAATTTTTGCTCAATTTTTTTTTGATTGAAAAATTCCAAGAGCTCCATTAAACCAAGTATTATATTGCGTAGAAGACTTCTTCCATACAAGAGTTGGTCACGTTTGCTCATCGATTTTTTTTTTTTCATTCTTTCTAACCATATATAATAACTACAAAGAACAAGCAGATTTTCTAACTAATTCTCTTGTTGTGTGCAGGTGTTTTTTACGAACCGTAGTTTTACATTGCAGATATTAAACTAGTTTTACCTCTGCTTGGATTTCATTGAACGAAAGTAGCGACTACCTGGTCCGGCCTTCGGGATCTGAAGATTTGTGTGTTTTTGGCTTACCTTATCTGTGTTTCGTATCTTCGCCCACGTGCCGAAAAAAGGGTGCCGTTTTTTTTTTTTTTTTTTTTGATAACAACTTAGTCGCTTTTGGATTAACCCAACGACTTCTTCGGCCATTGAGGAACTCTTGCAAAATGATGGCTGCGAGGTAACTACGGCTGTTTTGCAGTCAACTTGTGCGAATCTACAACGGATATTTTTCGACCGTGCCTTGTTTTTTCCCTCGTACTTTTTTTTGAGATATGGCATCGGCAAACGGAATGATGACCGGTGGATGTGTACTGACTGTGATGCTGATGTGGAGTTACCTGGCCCTGACGGTGTCAGGTGCGAGACCGGACGTGTACCACATTCTGGCAAACGGTAGCAATACGAGTGGTGACGATGTCGTCAGTCTGATGGACGGTCCACAGGCCCTCTCACGTTATCCCTGGCCGATAATGTACAAGGATCCGGCCGTCAATGAGAGCTACAAGTCCTCGGACACTTTTGACGCCAAGGGCATGCAACCCGTCTACTTCTTGACTCACCTCTTGTTGGAGGGCGTCCAGAGTGACAATCTACCACCGGGTAAGCTGTAGATTTTATTTATTTATTTCCACAAGGTCTGTTGCAAGACTGGTGTGACTTGATTAGGCCTACACATGTACAATTCTGAGAATGTTTGGATCCCTGCCAGGATTCATTCATTTAAGGGTCGAACAGGGCTCCTTGGAAAACCTGGAATTGCCAGGGCACTTTGCCACTTACGTGCTGACCAAAGTGACCAGAGAACCATGAAGACGAGAGTTTACTACATTGAAACCTGTGAATAAGGACTCTCCTTATAACGTACTACGTTGTACCTGGAAGTAGCGCATCCTAACAGTCGGCACGAATCGATTGTATAGAACAAACACTTTTATATTAGCGTATTACCTGCAAAACACGATTTGCACACTGGTCTCCTGGGACAGAATCACGATTTTACCTGTAAAGAGCGTACGTCAAAGCAATTTTTTCGAGTTTTGTTTAAGTTAAAAAACATTAAAAATGCAACATACTTCTTTGTTCATCTTAATTATGGTAATATGTGAGTAATACAACTTTGCACGTCCATAGGCTATTTACAGTTGTCCATGTACAGCATATGTACACGGACATGTTTATAGTTGTACATGTAGATGTACAGCATGTCACGTGCATGATGTTTAGGCTACAGTTGTATATGTACATGTATAGGCCTACCCGTGGGTGCATGTGGGCATCATATTAGCTTGAACCTTCATAGTATATCCCTGCAAGTAGCACACCCTATGGTTCGGTCCCAAGTGGGTGCACTATTCACAGGTTTCACTGTACATGTTATTTGATTTAGTCATGAAACATTTTTTATTTTATGTACAGAATAATGGTTTTTAATCACAGAATAGGAATAAAGTCGGTGTTAAATGCCAGTTTTTCGTGAAACCCTTAAGGAACCCCAGGGTTTTCCAGAATACCATTTGCAGGGTAACCCTGCTGCAGAGTAATAAAATAGTATCGTTATTAACTCATTTTAACACCATTTTATCTAAATTGAAAATTGACATCTGTTTAGCTTACACGTTTTTTAAGCATAAAATTGATTGTCGTCTCGTAAAATTATTTAATGACACGAATGTTCGTTAACCTCATAATAAAAAAACCTTTTTTAATTAGTTGTGATTTTTAAATCAGATATGACAAGAACACGACTGTTTAATGGTAGTTTTTGCGATCCAAAGTTGAATTGGCAAAGTTAAAATGGTCATTTCCTGCTTACTGAAAATTGTGTTCCAAAACAATTTTTTGAGCAGCAAATAAAACGTAACGTTGTACTTTTGAAATTTCAGTCGTTATGGTGGTCAGGGAACATTTTTTTATTTTAATTACTAGAGAAATGAGAGAAATTGAAAATTTAATTTCTGGGAGAACCCCATCGAATTTTTTTTAGTCAGATGCAATAAACCTATGTGTAGGCCTACTAGACTACATGTAACTTGAAAGTTAATTCTTCTTTCTTTGCATAATTGTATTTGAACCCCTGGGGTTCCATGAGGAAATTGGCATATTTAACACCTACTTTATACATGTGCTGTGATAAGAGTTGAACAGTGTTTATAATTTACATAAGTTAAGTGACATTAACCAGAAATTTAATTTCTGGGAGAACTTAGTCAACATTTTTTTTAGACAGATGCAATAGGCCTACATGTAACTCAGGCATCCCAACCGTCCTATATTTCCTATAAATTCCTATATTTTTGATGTCCTATATTTCCTAAATTTTCATTAACTTTTGTACAGGATTGTAATAACCAGGGTGACAAACAAGTCCTAAAATAGTCCTAAATATTCCTAAAAATATCCTAAATGTCCTCTGAATAATTAAATAATTGTTGTAAAAATGATGTTTCAAAAGTTGAAGTCACCCCAGTCCAAGAAAATTCTTGCTATTATATATATGATGCAGATAAGCAAATAATTGTGCATTTTATGATAAAAGCATGTTTGGAACAGTATGCTGTAAGACGGATGGGAGCGCTTTTTGAAAGTTTAAATATGGACCTAATTTTGTCATAAATGCGAATTAAAAATAAAATTCTATAGTATACATTTAAAAAGTCACCTTTTAACTTTTAAATAGTCCTATAAATTAATCTAAAAAAATCCTAAATATTGAATTTATGAAAAAGTGATTGCCATCCTGTTCTATATATATAATTCCTATATTTTCGAAGAAAATGTCATATATTTCCTATATCTTTATCCCTAAAAGTTGCTGGGATACCTGGTAACTTAAAAGTTAAATTCTTATTTCTTTGCATAATTGTATTTGAAACCCTGGGGTTCCATGAGGAAACTGACATATTTAACACCGACTTTATACCTGCATGTGCTGTGATCAGTGTGACGAGAATTGAAAAATGTTTATAATTTACATAAGTTAAGTGACATTAACCAGAATTTCTTTACTGTGGTTTTATTGAGGAATCGATTACTTGTACATGTACATACATGTAATGTAATTGTATACGATGTCGAATTTCAATTGTTTTGCCATAATGCAACATTGACAAGTTGTGACAACCTCATTAATTCCGGTTTCATATCCAATGTCTATAGGATATGGAGTTATTTTCCCAAAGCGGCCCTAGGGCGAAACCTTTTTATTGCTCAGTTTGATCAAGATAATCAATGCCATTTCAATAGCAGAAAGCTGTATTTCATGATTTATCTCGGTATCAAAAGTTTTATCTGTTTAACACACATTTCAATTTTAAGTAGAATGGTAGGAATAACGTGGACTCAGGTCAGCCAAATTTCCTGTCCCCTAACGCCATGTGCTAATGTGGCCATGAACCAGTGGGCAGTTAGTAGAAATGATGATGGTTCAAGGACAAAGCTGGTCATTCTTTGTCAGTGCACGCACGATTTTTGGAAATGTTGGCCAATTTGAACGCAGTAATGTTTTCCTTGTCTTTTGAGGTTTTTCCAACTTGCTCTAGTTCTGGTGCCTTGCACGCTCCCTTCATCCTCAAGGAGGCTAGCTAGCACGTGGTTGTCTCAAATGTACCATAATCCGGACATGTGGTAATAATTTCTCCTGAAATGACTGGCACCCAGTATCTTTCCTCTTGCCCTTAATAACCCCATTTGGCAGGCCTTTTCTTCTCGTTTTTACTACCCCCTGCTGATTTTTCACATCTGGGATTTTCAGCTGATTCAAGCATTTGAAAAGTGTTTGAAAGTACAGTTTTGTTGGCCCTGGTCCTGGATTGGAGGATCGATTGTTGATGAAATTGGTCCCATCTTTGTTGTGATTGGTTCTGTTTTTTTACTTCTAATTTTGAGTGTTGTGCAGGGTGTTCTGGTGCTCGTAAACAATGGAACCGGTGGGTGGTACAACAAAACAGCGTGTCCACTTATATCTATACAGTGTGGTGGAAGTCAGTGTTAACTAAATTTACAAAAATAGAAGTTACTCAACCAGAAGTTGATTTACAAAGTTGTTTTTCGGTATGTTGGCCACTCTTGCAATTTATTGTTTGAGGATGGTTTGAATAATAAAATTGCTGAAATGGAAATGGTTGGCTTTCCAAAAAGCATTAGCTGAAAACTTATGTGGGCTCATTTCTGGGAATCTCATCAAACCCTGGATGCATTATAATAACCAGGAAATAGTTTGTAGAGGATTATAACTTGATATAATAATAGTACTAGTAGTAGTATATGCACCAAACTGAACATTCGACTTTTTTTGTGGTGCCAACATGTCATGGTCTGCAGATGGAAATGTCAATGGCCTGATGAGTAAGTCTTTGTTGCAGCCTTGTCTGGTTGGAGGATAAACTCGCCAGTTGTTAGTCTGTAATTTAACTTCGTCAAAATGTGCCATGTTGCTTTAATTTTTTTTTTTATAAGCAGCCTTGAAGAGTTCTGGATCAAGCTCTGGAAGTCAGTTTAACCAGAGCTTCTTCAAGCGATTCAGGTTATTACTAACCAGGGTTTGGAGCTAGCAGTTACATTAACAAGTTATGCAGTGAGCATTCAGGCTCTTTTATTTGTTTAGTAAACTATGCAGCCAAATATAAATTGCTTAAAATGAAATCTACACGTACCCATTTGATCCATTAAAGGTCCACATTACAAAACAGCGCATGCGTGTCGGTAAGCGCCATCTAAAGGCAAAAAAAATTCAAACCTTCTAGGG
>JAQGCC010004082.1:0-13816 GCA_034698905.1 Xestoiulus laeticollis
AACTTGAGTTTTTTGAAAAACTCGGCCGAGTTGAAGCTAAGTCGCCTTTTGTTGCGCAGCAGTGGTACGGGGGTAAGTGTTTCAAAACCTGCTGTTGAGATCGAAACACATGTGCATAAAGTTGTCAACCCTGAGACAGGGCACATTGTTTTCAGAAAAAAATAACTGTAATGGAAAGCCGCATTCACACTACGCGAAAATATAAAACATAATACATTTTACAAAACAATTGTGAAAAACTGTTTCACAAAACACATTTCAAATTTATGAAACATACCGTTCACATTGCAAATCCAAATTCCCATTATTAGAATAGATTGGTTACTCCTTTGGAATGGAGTGCCCAAAATAAGGCCAATAGCACTTCAGGGTTCCACTCTACGGCTATTCCCACTAGTTGGTATTGCGTGTGGCCGTTTACATAGACAAACGTGGACCAAGTGATTTCCGTCCATGGCGCTCTTACCAAAGTCCATTTTCTAGCATCATTTTTATCGTTTGCCAAAGTATGTGGAATGGCTGACGGCTCTTGGTTGAAGCGCCGTCATCGCAAAACCAAGTGCAAAAAAAGTGTTTTATAAATTCCTTTTGATCTAGACCGACTCTTGTCGGATCGCCAAAGTGGAAAGGTATAGGTTTGAAAGCGATGTTTTATGTGTTTCCTTGTGTTTTATGTATTATTTTTTTCTATTTTCTCGTAGTGTGAACCCGGCTTGAGATGCGTTTTGTGAAACAGTTTTTTGTAACTGTTTTATGTATTATGTTTATTATTTTGGCGTGGTATGAACGCGGCTTAATACATGAAACACATAAAACATCGCGTTCACACCTACCTTTCTGTTTCATAAAACATCACTTTGTCACGTTTTATGAAACACTTTGGCGATCCGGTAAGAGTCGGTCTAGATCAAAGGGAATTTAGGAAACACTTTTTTTTTCACGTGGTTTTGCGATGACGGCGCTTCAACCAAGAACCGTCAGCCATTCCACAAACTGTGGCAAACGAGAAAAACGATGCTAGAAAACGGACCTTGCTAAGAGCTCCATGGACGGAAATCATCTTTGTTTCTGGGAATTTGGATTTGCAGTGTGAACGGCATGTTTGGTAAATTTGAAATGCGTTTTGTGAAACAGTTTTTCAAAACTGTTTTGTACTATGTTTTATATTTCCTCGTGCCGGATCGCCAAAGTGTTTCATAAAACATAACAAATTCATGTTTTATGATACAGAAAGGTAGGTGTGAACGTGATGTTTTATGTGTTATCTTGCGTTTCGTGTATTATGTTTTCTATTCACGCGTGGTGTGAACGCGGCTTTACAGTAACTTATCAGTCCACCTCATGTCAGCAAAGCAACAACAACATCTTTGACTTTTGACCCTTACCTGGGTCCCCTTAGCGTCTTGTGAGTAGTGGTCGTAACCACATCCGAATATTCGAAAGGTGATGGTATGACCTTAGCTGCCACTAAACCACTTATATGGGCCATATCAGATAGCAAAATAGCCTTATTGTCATCACAAATCTGAAAATTAAAATATAAAAATTTAATTAAAAATCCACCCTACCACCCCCTTATAACCTTTTATTAAATGCCCTAACCTTTCTGAACCTGTCGTAGTCCAGTAACCTAGAATAAGCACTTGTTCCTGCAATTATTAATTTAGGTCTGAATAATCTGGCCGTTGTGGCCAAAGCATCATAGTCGATTAATCCACTCTGAGGCTGAAATTAAAACCTAATTAAAATCATATTAATTTTTGATTAAATTTTGATTTATTTTTGATTTACGTCTAATTTGTAGGCCATGGACTCGAAATAAACAGCTGTTGCTGAAACCCGCTTCTGTGGAGATTGATAGCCATGGGTCAAACTTTAAACAGAAATATACAAAATTTGTAATGATAATTAAGTTTATATAAAATTAATATTAAAAACAATGTGGTAAAATTAAAAAAAAAATTAATTACTGTCCACCGTCGGGAAGATCCAAACCCATGAACCTGTCATGGGGTTGCAAAAGTGCAGAAAGGGCTTCGAAATTAGCGGGTGACCCTGAATAGGGTTGTACGTTGACCCCCCATTTCAAGGGGTCAAGATGGTAGGCATCCAGCGCCCTCCGCTGGCACAACAACTCAATCTTGTCCACTACTTCTGTGCCTCCGTAGTACCTGAAACAAGGACACTATGACCTTTGACCTTTTTGATATTTCATGTCACTCTCATGCAAGAACTTTCACAAATGTGACATTTAACCTTTGACCTGGATATCCTTCCGAATATTTATTATTAAGACATGACCCCAGTGCCTCCAGAGTGGCTTTGCTAGCAAAATTCTGATTAATTAAAAAATACATTAAAAATGTGAATTAATATCAAAAATTCATCAAAATTAAACTAAATTTTAATTATATCTGACCTCTGACGCGATGAGTTCAAGTCCCCTTAATTGCCTTTGTTTTTCCTCTTTAATAAGTGCATCTATTTCCGGGTCTTCTTGGGTCAAAGGTTCTTGACCTGTCCAAGACGATGACCTTTTGGACATCTAACCAATAATATAATTTAAAATAATTAAAAAATTCAAAACCTCGCCTCGTATCAGTCGTTTTATCCCATTTATGGTCGTCCCTTTCTTCATTGACCCCATTTCCGTGACCTTTATGACCCCGCCAGAGCTATTTTTAAATTTCGAAACCACTTCACATGTTGCCATTAATGACTAATGTTGTAAAATGAGGAGTGACGTCAAAGGTCACGAGTAAAACCACTCGCACCATGGTGCAAATTAACAAATGTGCTAAAATGTCGTACAAATATCAGAGATATAAAACTATCTTACATTGAGATTAATGAATTTAATTAAGTTTGAAAACTTACCGCAATTAGGTTTTTTCTCCACGGAACTTTTCGGAAAATCAATCGTAAACTCATTTTTACGTTTTTTTTGTAATTTTTCTAGTTTTGTATTTTGGATTATTTTCTGAAATTACTTAACGAAATAAAAGACGGTTAGAAACAAACTGTTGGCAATTGATAAGTGTGAGAAATTAAAAAATCAGCTGATAATTAATCTCAGGGAGGTGGCGACATCTGGTGGAGATAATTGTGGTGTTATGTGTGACCCTTAAATTTTGGCTTTTAAGGCCTTGAAAAAGGTTTAGGATAACCTGTAAGGTGGCGCACTAGTGCTCATTTGTCAAATTTGAGGTTATGGTTTAATGGAGTACAATTTATAATTTGGATTATGGTAACGATAAATTTGATTTTTTAACAAATTGCATAAATTAACTAATATTTATATTATTTTATAAGAATTTTATGTTTTATTTTGCTACGAAAATGGACAAGTTTTTCTGTAAACTATATCTTTATATTCGAAATTTTTTAGTCATTTTTAGTTGGTCATTATTAGGTCAAAAAAAAGGACGTCATTTTTTGGTCTTTTTTTGGTCATTTTTCGAGTTGGTCATTTTTTGGTCATGTAAATGACGTCATTTTAAGGTCATTTTCGACGTAAGACGCGGTTTTTTCTAAAAAATGACGTCATTTGTATGATCAAAAATTGAACAAATCGAAAAATGACCAAAAAATGACCAAATAATTGACGTCATTTTTGTGACCAAAAAATGACTAAAAAATTACGTCTTTTCTATCACCAAAAAATGACCCAAAAATTACCTCTTTTTTATCACCAAAAAATGACGTCCTTTTTTTGACCAAATAATGACAAACTTAAAATGACTAAAAAATGACTAAAAATGACATCATTTTTATGACCAAAAAAAGACCAACTAAAATTACCACAACATAATCATTCAATAACTGGTCTGAGAATAAATAATAATTTACATCATTAATGGTCATCTTAGGGTCAACAGTGTTATATTTTTAATCGTAATTGATTGCATGATTAATATATATTGATATAATTCATATATATTTATGTAATGTAAATTAATTGCATCCACAATTAATGATCAGCAGAATTAATTATATAAGCACTCCTTCATGGCAACCAGGGTCGAAAAAAATAGATATGGCCATATATGACATTTTCCAGATATGGCTGCATCCGAAATACATAATTACAAATTAAAAAAAAGCCTTAATTTTAAAATAAGCCTGCAATCTTATCACTATTTTAGAGAAAAATCCAAAACAATTACGGTGTCAAATTCATTCATGTTTCATCCCCGAACCCTATAAGTCTAAATGTTATTATCACATCATTTGTCATCATGTGGAGACCACTAAATATCCATACTTAATCCAATAAATTTTTAGCCTTATAAATTAAAAAAAATTGAGAAAAATCAACTAATATTGATAGTATTTCAAGTTTTATTTTTGCTATGAAAATGGACAACTTTTTCTCTAAACTATTGACCAATTTAATATTCGAAATAACTGAAACTGTTTCAAACTGCATTTTTACATTCAAATCATTTTCAATTTTTTTTTTTTATTAGAGATTCCTTCGAAATAAAAGTACAGCAGAATCGAGTTATTTTACATTGAAAAATCACTCGCGCTCGCGTTCGAAATTTCGAATTCATCAAAAAATGGAACGTGCGGCATGAGCGTTCGAAATGGTTTTTTTTTTTTTTTTTTGAATTTTTTAAAATTTGCATAAAATGGAACGCGATTTTCGAATTCGAATTATATTTAAATTTGGAAGTTGTCGTAATGAAATGGAACGCGCTTTTCGAATGCTAAATGGAAATCTGCATGCACGTGCCAACGTTCGAATTATTTTTGAATTTGTGGAATTTTCCATATACTGATATATATGGAAGGCGTTTTCCATTTTCTTCGATTTAAAAAAATAAAATGGAACGGTGCGTGCAATATCGTTCGAATTTCCACAAAAAAAGAACATGAAAATGGAATCGTCGTTCGAAATTTCGATTTCGATTTCGTAATTGGAAATAAAAAGCGCGTGCGTATCTCGATGTGAATTAATTTTTTTTCCGTCGCTTTTATACAATTTTTTTTTTTTTTGCCTTTGGTCTTATTGAGTCTTCGTTTGTTAGCAAAAAAAAGCAGCAAAAGGAAAAGCGGAAGTGAGCGTGGAGAGAAAGCGGAAGTGGAGGAAGCAGACGGAGCGTCCGTCAGAGGGCGTTTGTCTCTTGATTATCTCCTGTATTCGTCAGACGTCTCCAAGAACACGTTCGGTTCGCTCTGAAATGCAAACAACAAGGGTCAAAGGTTATATTACTCCTGTAGAAAACTTTAACATTATATATACATGTATGTAGAGTTGCAAAAGTATATTTTCATTCCAAATGGTTTTTCATTTCATTCTAAAAAGCATTCTTTACTTTCTGAAACCAATTCATTTTATTCTAAAACGTATTCTTTTCACTTTTCATTCCAAAACTCATTCTTTTTATTCTCAAATTCGTTCATCTTATTCCAAAACTATTTTTTTCGTTCTAAAAATCATTAATTTCATTCCAAAACTCATTTATTTTATTCCAAAACTCATTCTTTTCATTCTAATCAATCCAAAACTCGTTCCTTTCATTTAAGAACACATTAGTTTCATTCCAAAACTAAATTTTTCGTTCTAAAACTCATTCTTTTCATTCTAAAACTCATTCTAATCATTCCAAAACTCGTTCCTTTCATTTAAGAACACATTATTTTCATTCCAAAACTAAATTTTTCGTTCTAAAAAGTATTCATTTTGTTCTAAAACTCATTAACTTAATTCCCAAACACTTTCTTTTCAATCTCAAACTCATTCCTTTTTTCATTCTCAAACTCATTTATTTCATTCCAAAGCACATTCTTTTTACTCATTCTAAAACTCATTCTTTTTATTCGTTCTAAAACTCATTCCTTTTATTCTAAAACTGATTTATTTCATTCCAAAACTCATTTATATTCTTCTAGAACTCACTTATTTCATTCTAAAACTCACTATTTTCATTATAAACCTCATTTCATTCCAAAACTCATTTATTTCATTTAAAAACTACATTTATTTCATTCCAAACCACATTCCTTTTATTGTGAAACACATATTTCATTCATTGTAAAGCTTATTGTTTCATTCTATAAAACCCACGTATGATTTCCATTTAATCTCACCTCCGTGTTGTCCCTGTACGTTTGCTCGTTCAGGCTTCGTCCAAATCTAAAAAAACCAAAAAATAACCAACAAAATGTTATTTTAATAATTCAAATATTTGTAATTAAAAAAGCACACACATTGAATTTCAATGTTTCATCATGTACAATAGGAGGAGTTGAAAACAAAGACACTTTTAGTCATAACAAGATTTTAAGATTTGTAACGAAATCTAGTTAGCATATTAAAAGTCGGTTTATTTCATCTCACCGATATTATTTAATCACCAAATTCGTTTCCGAAATTCTTCATTTATAATCCCAAGAAATTCAATTAACGGTTCACGTTTTAATTAATTAGTCAAGAAATAACCGAGAAAACGAAATCTTATTACAAATAAAACCATTAAAAGCGGACACAAACAGGAAAATTTCATTAAGGGGATATATTTTAACTCATTTTATATCTCAAGTTTTAGAAACTGTACTTATTTAGATATAACGAACGACGAGGGGATGAGACATTCGTTCGTTATATCGAGAGGTCTGTTTTTTTTAACATTTTTTTATGCTCTTAATCGTCTTTTTAGCTTTTTATGACATCTAGCAGTTTTTTAGGTCCCAGAAATGCCAAATTTTTATGCAACAATTGTACTTCCGTCTTCTATTAAACACCGGGGAATACGATTTTTGCGAATGCAGGAGAGTCTTAAGGGGTATTTTGAGTACCCCTTAAATGTGCGTTAGAATGCTTTAAGATATCAAATTTTAAAAAAATGATCCTTAAAATCAAAGAAAATGGAAATCTTATAATGAATATATGCTAGAAATGTTTGCTGACCACTAAGGGGCAAGAAATTGACCATTTGTGGCAAATGAGTTAGCTAGTTTAGATAGTGGTGATAATTAATAATAATATAATACTGTAATTAAGACAATTAAATGATTTTTAATTTCATTAATCTATTAAATATGTTATTAACACGTGAAAAACTTGCTCGTAGTGATTGCTCACTTTCAGGGGCAGCCCAATTTAGATTTTTATGATAAATGAGGTGAAATGTAATAATACGTTATAATATCAAAGTGTAAATTAGACTGCAGTTTGCTCTCGATATAACGAACCTGTGACGGAGCATCTACTCTGTTCGTTATACAGAGCGTTCTTTATACTGAGAGGATATATAAATATATGAGAGGCATAGGCATTTTGCTCGGGAGTAGTTAGTATATACTCTGTTCGTTATATTGAGAGGTTCGTTATACGGAGAGCCTAATACATGAGTGGTGTATGCATTTTGGTGGAGAGCATCTACGCTGTTCGTTATACAGAGCGTTCTTTATACTGAGAGGCTAATACATGAGAGGTATATGTATTTTGGTGGGGAGCATATACTCTGTTCGTTATACAAAGCGTTCTTTATACTGAGAGGCTAATACATGAGAGGTATATGCATTTTGGTGGGGAGCATCTACGCTGTTCGTTATACAGAGCGTTCTTTATACTGAGAGGCTATAAATATATGAGAGGCATAGGCATTTTGCACGGGACTAGCTATAGTATATACTCTGTTCGTTATATCGAGAGGCGACTGCATACTTTTTCCCTCCTTTTCTTCGCATGGTGAAGGGACCGACAGAAGCGTTCGTTATAAAGAATGTCTTATATACTGTACGTGAGAGATGTAGTTTCTTACCCTTTTTATAGGGCATAAAATGCACATGTAGAATATTGTAATATGACCCTATATGTATACATTTCTTTTTTCACTCTGCAGTTAAGGCTTTAAAAGACTTTTAAAACCCTTTTCCTTATTTTTATCCAATTTCTTTAAAAGGTCTTTTTTTTTTTTTCACTCTTCTTTTGTTTTATTTTTTTCCTCTAAATTTGGTCTTAATTTTAAATTTATTTTCGTGCTTTAAAAGCAGCGAGATCTCGATAAATAGTAAAACAAACCGGAAATCTTTTTTTTTTTTTTTTTTAAACCATCAATTTCAACCCTTATAAAATCACACGCTTTTTTTGACCTCCCTAAATTATCCACATTTTTTTTAAATCACACGAAATTAGGATCGATTCTCGCTTTAAAACGAACTCTCTGTATAGCGTACAATTGTACATATATCCCTATATTCCTCTATAATGTATTAGGTATAGTCTTTCCGTATAACGAACGCTCTGTATAGCGTACATATTTCTATATTTCTGTAACGTATTAGCCTTTGAGTATACAGAACGTTCTGTATAACGAACTGGCTGCATGGTATATATATACCGGCCAAAATGACTATACAATTTTGTATTTATCTAAAGTATTAGCCTTTCTGTATAACGTACATTCGTATGTTCCTCTATATGGATGTATTAGCCTTTATTTATAATGTACGCTCTATATAGCGTACATATTCCTATATTCCTCTTATGTATTGGCCTTTGAGAGAACGTTTTGTATAACGAACAGCTTAATTAATATAACGAACAGAGTGCATGGTATATACAATTGTACACCGGCCAATATACATGCATGCCTATATTCCGCTAATGTATTAGCCTTTCCTTATAACGAACGCTCTATATGCATGACGAACAGAATGGCTTCAATGATACCAACCAAAATCCCTATTCCGCTAATGTGTTATAGCCTTTCCTTATAACGAACGTTCTGTATAACGAACAGCTTGATATAACGAACAGAGTGCATGGTATACAATTGTACACCGGCCAATATACAAGTATGCCTATATTCCGCTAATGAATTAGCCTTTCCTTATAACGTACGCTCTATATAACGAACAGAATGGCTTCAATGATATATAACCAACCAAAATTCCTATTCCGCTAATGTGTTATAGCCTTTCCTTATAACGAACGCTCTGTATAACGAACAGAGTGGCTTCAATGATACCAACCAAAATTCCTATTCCGCTATAATGTATTAGCCTTTCCTTATAACGAACGCTCTGTATAACGAACAGAGTGGCTTCAATGATACCAACCAAAATTCCTATGCCTCTATTGTATTATCCTATGAGTATAACGGTCGAACGCTCTGTATAACGAACAGCTTGATATAGCGAACAGAGTACATGGTATACAATTGTGCACCGGCCAATATTTGCCTACATGTATGTTCCTCTAATGTATTAGCCCTTCCTTATAACGAACGCTCTATATAACGAACAGGTCGAGTGGCTTCAATGATATCAACCAAAATTCCTATGCCTCTATTGTATTAGCCTTTGACTATAACGAACGGTCAGTGTAACGAACTTATGTCTCATCCCTTTTATCATTCGTTATATCGAGAGCTGTGCAAGATACAATGTGCATGTATACCTCTTAATAATGTACATGCATGTGTAAACCTGACAATCGAATTTCACTCCCACAATGCAGCATTATTTCCCTATTTTTGACATTATCCTAAAAAGCCCTTTGTTACATGAAAGGCAATTTTGAAATTTGGTCGCTTGAAAGCCTTCCACTTCCGCTACAAATAACACGTTGCCATGACAACGTTCTGTTCGGTCACGTGAACAAAATAAGAGTGTCTTGTTGACATAAGATCCCATTTTTGCATTTTTCACGCAAATTTTAACAGCTTTTTTAAAAGAGACCCAAAATTGAAAAAGCATTCGAGAAAGGGTCCTTTATATAGTGTGCAGATAGTGTGCACTAATGCGTTAAAAGCTAGTGCCTTGGACATGTGACCTTTGGACCATAGGTGACTGGTCAATTAGCTCAACTAAAAACCCCTTTTCCTATAAGTAAGTTTCTTGACGAACCCAGCGTCTTTTCTAATTAAAATTCTTGGGTGCAAAAAATTGATAAATATTGTGTTTTCATAAATCTAGTGCACAGTGACCATGTTTTTTTAATGAAAATGTCCGCCTATTTTTAAAATTAATAAATAAGATTTTTTTTTAAATTTCGCGGTTGTATTGCATGGTCTTGGTGTAAGCTACCTGCAATTTTTTTTTCTAAAATTTATAGATTTCTTGCTTAATATTAAAGATTAGTTAATATAAATGTATCTGTGCCCTAGCTTGATAAATAATTCATGCTTTAAAATTAAAATACACACCTTAACTGGTTTTAATTAATTTTCTGATCTCGTAACAAAATTCAAATTCCAAAAAACGCCTGTAGCTGACACCAGGTGGCATCAAAGACTTAGCCACGTGAGATCCCCATTTAAAATTTATTCTTATTTATTAAATTTAAAATTTAAGGGACATTTTCATAAAAAAACATACTCTCTGTGCCCTAGATCTATGAACACAATATATTTTTACAAATTTTATTTTCCCATAATTTTATTTAAAAAATACACAATGACTATACAATGACAATAATCAGTTTTGGAGGGGCAGGGGAGGGGGGGATGAGCTTATTGGCGTCATATTTGAGGGTGCCTGACTTTTTGTGATCAAGTGTGACATGGGTGTTTGATAATCTACCAAAATCGCGTGACGTCATTTATGGACGCGCGCTCTTATATATAAAAATGTATTTATGAAGTTATGATTTCTTCATAATTGTTTTCATTAATTTAATATTTCACTTCTTCTATAACTATAGTGTATGCTTAAAAGGATGTTAATTGATATAAGTTATTACTCTTTTGATCTGTTTTTTGATTGCTATATTCATCTACTCATTTAGATAAAATTTATATCTTGTATAAAACAGAATCTAATTAGACTAGCTACTTCTTTCAGATGTAATACAATTTACTGAAAGGGGCGTATTGAAATGCGCATGCGCAGTACGAAAAGTAATCCCACGATTCGGAAACGTGCACGTCAAGCAGACGCGCTTATCGTGCATCAAAACGACTCGCCTGGCAAACGTTTGCGGATGATTCCGCTATTTTAAAATGCGCTGGCGTGGTGGCGCTTCTACTACTCGACACCTCATTTTAAATTTTAATTTGAACGCCATTTACAAATGTGCCCGAGTGGTTGCGCTAAATGTAAGGCGCTTTTGCCAAAAGACGCGTCATCAAAAACGTATTGATGATTACTAGGCAAATTCAATATATATTTATAAGCTTACGTTTTCGAAATGGAATCGAAGCGTATTTTCAAATAGTATTGTAAACGGTGAATCGTAAATCGGACATTATTCGTTGTCGCAGCTGTGGGACATTGTAAAGCAGAAATAACTGTGTCGCGTTAAGCAAAACCTGTGAATAAGGGCCCTCCATATAGCGTACTACCTGCAAGTAACGCACCCTAACAGTCGGCACGGATTAATTTTTTATAGAACAAACTTACCTTTATAAAGCGTATTACTTACAAAACGCGACTTGAATACTCGTTTCCTGGGACAGAATCACGATTTTACCTGCGAAGAACATACGCCAAAGCAATTTTTTCGGTCACGCCAATTTTACGCCAAAGCAATTTTATGTTAAAAACATTAAAAATACAAACATATTTCTTGGTGCAGTTAAATTATGGTAAAAATCTAATTATTTTTTTGTTTAATTTTGCACGTGCATGTACAAAAAATTGTACATGTTTACTGTTGTACACATGTATAGCAAGTACATGTACAAGATGTGTACAGTAAATATGTAAATTAAGTCGGAACGTCAATTGCAGCATCAGAGTTAGATAATGTAATATAAAAACATGCATCAGATTAGGAACCAGAGATGAGCGGACATCAGCTGGGTATAGGTCATTAAGACTGGGCCCGAAGCATACTAAATCCTAGAGAGGAAATGAATCTAAAGAGAAAAAGAAATGAATCTAAAGATAAAAGGAAAATTAAGCCGCATCCTGTTCCAATCTGCAACTATGGACTAAAAAGTCACAGCAAGATGCTAATTATCACCTGAAGGTGCTAACTCAATGATAGCTAAGCCTAAACAGATGTCCGCCTAAATTGGTCCCCAATAGCCAGAAGGAAATGACAAAGCAAGTGTAACGCCCACTGCTGCCTTCTCCTGATTGGATAAAGGTTGAAACCAAGCTTTATATAAAGAAGTCTATCTTCCATAGAACCTCAGATAGAACAAAATCTCACTTTAAGAAAGACTTGTACATACAGTCTCAATTGAACAGTCAGAAGAATTGTAAATGCTAAGATAGCATTCATTCTCATGAGCACATTAACACGCTCTAGTGTACTATCACTTCCCTTTGAAACATCATAAGATATACTTAAATAAACTTTACTTTCATATTTAAACTTGTTTGTTTGTTTGTTTGTTTGATGATTTTTAACGTTGGCTTATTTCTGCAACAAGAGGGCTAAACACCAACGCCACAGAAAGGGCCACCTTCACCTCCCTGGGAATTTTGCCTACGAGGGGAGACTTCCACCCCCTCTCAAGGGGTCTTTAACGTGCAGAGAGCAAGGGGGACCCACACAGAACCTCGGTTTAAATTCTCATTCTAAAGAGCCGCCACTTTGTGAATTTTGCACTTTCGAAAAATTCCCACTGACCTCGACGGGGGTTCGAACCCCACACCCTGGAATCGAGAGTTTAAATGCAATCAGCATGCTACAAGCCAGAACATCCTAGCCACTGCACAAATTAGGGACTTTAACCCTTGGCAATATCCTGAACAAGTAATGTAGACGAGGCAATCCGATTGGCCCATTAACCATGGACAACCACAGACCTTTCCTACCGAACCCGGCTTCGGTTGATCCCCGATGCTCGGAAAGAATCAGAACGCAGCTTCCCATCGTGCATCAACCCGCGACAGGGACTGGGTGGTCAACCCCAGCTAGGATATTCAATCCAAGAGGGCCACCTAAACATGTATTGTATACCCATGCATGGTGTCTGGTCATCACATTAGCTGAACGTTCATATACTAGTAGCATATATCCCTCCCAATTGCAGGTGCCATGGTTCAGGTCCCAAGTGTGTGCGCTATTCACAGGTTTCAATGTATACACATCGTGGAAAATCTCTTAAAGTACAAAAGTAAAAAATTGAAAAATGTTTAAAATATGTTTATTATACCATGAATCTCCGGACATTTGTCTTATAATACAGAAATACTCATTTATAGGGGGTGTACTAGTGCTAAATATGAGAAGTGGAGCTGCTAGGCAGTGTTAACGTAATGTTTCGTGTAATAGCCCGGCACTCTTTATAGACTCTTAAGAGTAAAAATTTGTAAAAAAAAGGGGATGGGGCTCTTACACGAGTAAATATTGTGTATTAAGCCTTATCTCTTGGCCAACATTTCCTGACAGTTGGGTCACATATGTTCCAGTGCTGAGCATGGTTCCCTACCTTGCAGATGTCGACGTAGATATCCAAATCATTGCCAGCGCTTGTCAAACAAAGACCATTTTCTGCCTGTTCGAACTGTACGTGATTGTCAACCAATGACATTGCAAATTGGTGAGATTTGCTATTGCACCATTCTTTGCCGAGTGCTACACGGGCTTTGGAACCAATGCTATGCCCAGTCCCCATGCACAAGTTTGGAGAAAAGACGATGGACACTAAGCCGGAGGATACGTGTCTGATCCATACCAGTTGATTATGGCCAAACAATTTACAAGTGAAGCTAATGGTGAAATTAGAAAATAAAATTAGTACACTATACATGTATACAGCGTGGTCCAGCTAATACCGACCCTAGAAATATATTCCAACCGAAGAAGTTATTAAAAAATGTAAACAGATAAAAGTTATTTGTTTGAAGGGGGAAGCTGAATAATGTGAGCTCTGCCGAAATCAGACGATGCCTTCAAGGTCATTGC
>JAQGCC010004083.1:0-13814 GCA_034698905.1 Xestoiulus laeticollis
CTACACAGACTACGTGAATGTCTACGTAAGAATTCTCCATTGGAAAGGGTATGGTTGAAAGCCCCCTTAATGTATTTCTTCCAGTTATTTTGTAAATAAATATTTTTTTGATATTGGGATGACTGATGCCCCCTAGAAGCCGAGCGATGATACTACAACCTTTTAAAAAACATTTAAAAATAACTGGAAGAAATACATTTAAAAACATAGCTAGCTGGATGCACCAAAACATGATGAATATTGAGCAATTTTTTTAATTAATTTATTTTAATAAGTTATGGAGAAAATGGCTTTTGAAATTTAACAATACAGGTATAGGACTAAATCGTGATGATTTAGAGCGATTTTTAGATGAAAAAAAATCGCAAAACACAATTTCTTGAATACTGGTAGAAATTTTTGCATTTTTCCACCATTTGTAATGATCGCAACTTCGAAAACTCCCCAAAAATACTCGCTGTGTGCCATGCGCATGGCTACCGACCAAATTAAGTGAACGGACTCTAAGCAAAATGATAAGTGATTGTAATATACGTAATTATTTATTGTGTATTGAGAATTTCAACACCCTGTCCACCCAATAATTAAAACGACAAAACTTTTTAATATGAAATAAAATACTATTTAATATTAACAACTTAACATTTTTTACACTAATGAAAATATATCTTCAAAATACAGCAACTTGCATAAACTCCAGTTAAATGTAATCTGCCCTTTTCATCGTTTCCCTTGCATCTTGAAGCTAATTTGGGTCATATATTCCTATCATAACTCATGTGTAATGGACTTACAACAAGTCTGGAGTTTGATGCAAAGTGCATAACAAATAAAAATACACACATTAAATTTACTATAATAGGATTTTAGGATGTTCAAAGGAAGAATGAATGAACAAACTCTGGAAATACACGTAAAATATATTGACAGCTTTCTTATTTTCCTAGCCGCTTATCACAGTACAGATTGATTAATCTGAAATTAAGTTTATGGTAAATTAAGGGGTTTATATACAGTGGGGGAATTCCATTCAGACTATATGCATTATTTATGTGCCTACAAATACACCTCAAAAGATTAAGAAGAAACGTTTAAGCTAGATCAATTAAGCATTATACCTGTCATTTTTTCGGACATAATATTGGACATATATCTTACACTGTCCAATCTTATGTCCAAAAAAGTTAACATGGCAGGTATAGGGCTTGGTGTTTAGTTTAGCATTCCCTTAAAATTATTTCAACTACAATTATAATCTTTCAGTTTTAAAATTAAGTATAACTTTCAAGCGATAATTTTAATTATAAAATAAGAACAATCATTCTTTGGTATAAATTGTAAATTACAACTTTTTCTCTCAGTAAAATTCCAGTAAACTTAAGTTTATCATATAAGCCTTCTGGTTTGTCTGAAAATAAGAGTAGCTTAAGTAATTCCGTGAAACTGGGATTTAAGCTATTGAATTTTCATGCTAGTAATTTAATGGTAATGACGAGAATTAAAATCAAAATTAATCGTGGATTACATAACGAGCGTAAATACTCATAACTCTCAAGAATTTATTATAAAGATGGCTTTCTTTTATCATTTTCGTAACATCACATCTTTTTACTTATTTGCGCTTTTCCAATGCATCTATGCCCACCAATGCAAAAACTTTTAACGGTAAAATTTAACTTCATTCATGTAGAATGAATTGTAAGCCAGTGATCTTATTTTTGGAAAACTTTAACATCGTTACATTTCGATTCTTGTTAAGTTATTTTTAAATACACAACAGATTTGCAAAATTCAACAAAAATAGCATGTCCCTGGTTGAAGATTCATTATGTACGAGATAAGTTAAGTTTTAACTTTAAAGCAATTTCTAAAAAAAAGGAAGCAAAATGCAAGTAACATTATTGCATTACCGGTATCGGTCGAGAAGAGGGTTTACCTTCATTTTAAGAACGGTTTTTCTCCAAATCCAGAGGTAATTATGATATGTGGAAATCTCAACGTGTTCGAATTCCCGTACAAATTCTGGTGCACAAATAAAATTTTAAACGAACTGACCTTTGGAAATATGCCTGATGCGAGGAAGTATCTCCGAGACATTTAATACGGGATCTGATTTTGATAATATTGAATCATGTCGTAGGTTCGCGTTCGGAAGTTGTTGCAGGAATGATGGATAATGGCTATCATGTATTTGGCAGCTTCCTTCTCGGAGGCGTTCGGAGCAAAGCGGCTTCTCAACTGCTTGATCGTTTGCCCCCGAAAGCAGGGCAGGCCAGTGTCCAGCATCAGAGTGACCAACGAGATGATGGCTTCACGATAAGGCCTAGAAGAAAGAAATATTTAGCATTCAACTAAGTGGAGAAATGATAGGGTCTTGATTGAAAATGAGGTTACCTGACAGCCAGATACGCTTGAACACAAAGCTCCATGAACCACTTGAACGGTGCCGCCTCCACCTTCCCACCCATGATCATGACCATTTCATCCGTTAATTTGATATCAGGTTCAAAGCCCAAATTTCCACCGGGGGAGCTCTCGAACATGAAACCAAAATCTGTGAAAAAAATCAAGATTTAAAAAGTTCTCGTTTCACGCAATCTTTGCTCGGACATGAAGAAGTCTTACCAATGTGAATAATGTGACCATCGGTGTCAATCATGATGTTGCCATTGTGCCGATCCTTGATTTGCAACAAAAATCCAATGACACTGTATGCAGCCATGCTCTTCACAAAATTGCGACGTGCCTAAAAATTAATGCACACATTTTTGAGAAACTTGATTAAAAAAAACTCACGGTTTTCTGCTCTTTCGAAACCAACATTTTGGAAAGCAGTCGTTGACTCATCTCCATAATTCTTCAAGAAATACTCGTATAACCCGATATCGGTTTGCCGGCCCAACTGATCCCTCGATTTAGCGTTTGGCACACATTCGATGACCCCACACTGTTGGAGAGAAAAACCAAACATTGGATATCGAACAGTAGAACATGACAAAGAATTTAATTAAAATCTATTAATATGTCAAAACTCACCCCGGGACCGGTTGCAACGACACGATAGGGAAACAAGTAAAGGTCCAACCCGACTTGTTGGAAAATGTTTTTGAAGATGGAGATAACTTGCAGAGCCAGCATGTCCTAGGCAAAAATCATAGAAAGGCTTGTCAACTTCCGACAATGGACAATGGGGAAGGTTTTGACTGGCATATTTTAGAAATACTCGCCTGTCTAACATCGTCGCCAACTTTAAATATGGCTGCTTGGTCATACATTTCGGTGGAATTTGTTCTGGCAACTTTTCCAGATGCGCAAAGCAAGCCGGCATTTTCCAATTCGTTGATGCCGCAACGCTGCACTCTGAACTTGGCCAGATAAGGGGCTTTGGCGGCACTAAAAGTTCATAAATCACCATGAAATCTTCTGTAGTAGATAGGTGGAAAAAAAAACGTTCATAAACCTCACCTCTGCATGGGCGTACCAGACTTGTAATCGATTTCCAAGACAATCGCCTCCGGATTGGATGGCAAATAGCATCCAGGTTGAACGATGATTTTCGAAAGCGCATCCAAGCAGGCTTTCTTGCGTTCGACGCCCTTCGGATAGCTTCGAATCTTCCCCGAGATTCCGGTGATCTCATCGAAAAACAGGAATTCCCGTTTGTAGAAATCTTCGGCTGGCCCTGAGAGGTTGTCGATCATGTTCGTCATGATGGAATCCAACGGCTCGTACACTTCGACTATTTGATGATAGGAAGAAATTTAAATCGTTTCAATCGAACAGAAAAACCAGCTCGAAAACAAGACCATCACTGACCGTCTTTCTGCGTGGCCTCTTCATCGAGGAACATATTCGTCTTTATGTTCCAAATCAACTGATGGGCGAGAAGCTGCGATTTTCTTGCAGCGTGCTTGATGAACTCGGTCACATATCCCATCTTTAGAAATCGAATGCAGAAGGAAGAAATAGCAATCGTTGTGAAAAATCACGGTAGCTTTTATGCAAAGAAAATAACAGGCGAAAACCTTACTCACAGAGTCGTACCGGACAGCCTGCACCAACTGCGGAATGTAAAACAGGATTGTGTCCGGAGGATAGGTCGCCAAAACACGAACGGCATATTGATTCGTGATCGGATGTGGCGGATACTGCCGAGAGGTCAATGCCAAGGCTTTGACGGGTGGCAACGCTGACCACGTAAGCATGTGGGTCAACTGAAACCCGCAAATTAACGAAAAGTTCAACTAATAACGTAATCTGCATAAGATTACTCACCTCCGGGGCATCGTTAAGCACGCTGTCGGCTGTTGTTAGATAATGAATTGCATCGGGAATGTGGCTGACTGCGCCGGGGTTCAAGCGAACCAGCCGTGAGACTTCTTTTATCAGCAAGTCAGAGTTTTTGATCCTGAAACAAGTCGAATAACATTTTGCTAATTACCGAATAAGTTGCTTAAAAAATAAACCGGATAGTGTAAACATCTATGTGAGGAAAGTAAATTGCAATATTACTGTATGATAAAAAACTTTTAATTTCTATACCTCGTCGGCAAATTCACAGCTAACGGAGGGCTGAGATCCCATGCCAGGCGAGCATTGTCCAGCCAAACTCTTTCGGGGACCTGTTGGCTAAGCCACATGTTAATCGTGTCCTCTCCCTGAATATGCAGGTTGATATTCGCAAGCGGATTATGCCAAATGACTAGGAATTCAATTTCTTTAGCCTGAAATAGAATAAGAAACACAAATGTCCGTGGGAATTTAGTAAGCGGAATTTGATTGTGCATTCCTTTTAACACCTTACCAAGAGTGCCAAGATAAGGCTGCGTTTCTTCATGTAGTCTTTAATGTAATAATCCGCGCTACGGTGTTGCTTGTGGCCTCCTCGACCAGACGATCTTTTCGAAAGTGTGGACACATTGCTGCTGAGTGGCACCGTGTTGATCCAACCCGATCCAACTCGACCGTATTCTGCCGAAGCTGGCCGTGCTTCACTCGGTGTAGTGTTAAGCATGAGGGTGGATTGATAATCTCCTATTTCTGAATGGAAACTTGCCGTTAACGAAAAACACCATCAACGGTCAATGGAAAACGGAAAACAAAACTTACTGCCAACCATGCTGGCTCGGAGGTATTTTTTGTCGGAATGTAACGTCTGCCAAAATTTTATTAGTATGTGGATATCTTCCCTCAATATCACGCCCTTTTGAGTTGGACATTGAGGTGGCAAACTAGAGAAAGAAAACCCGTTGCACTATTAATTCAAACTGCAAAGTATAACGAATCCGAACTAAATAAGCAATTGTAAAACCTGTCTTTACCTGAAATAGTCCAAAGCAGATGTGTAAATACGTTCTCGCAACACATTCTTGCTAATAGTCAGTGGTAAAATGTCCCCTTGCACGAGCGACAATCCGCAAGTCAATAACCTGCAAACAAACCCGATGCTTCAGCTCTCGCTCTACGGAATGTGGAGGTAATTTTTGAGTCTCGACGGCGGTGTTAACCAAACCGGCTACCTGAATCGAGTTCCGATGGCCATGACGTGACGTGATTTGAAATTTTTCTTGCCACCCACCCTAATGGACAACGAGTGGTGCAACATGCTCGCGATCATCTCCACTTGATCCAAACTGCAATACTTGGCAATCTCAATCCGCTCTGCAATAAACTGTTCAAGAGACAAAGCATTTGTTGAAAGAAGACTCGAACTAACATTACCATTTCGAGCGAAGACATGTGAAGGACGTTCATCTTACCCTTAGCCATACGTTATGAGGTGCCACATAAGGTGGATGAGGCTCGAGGATGCAGCCTTCGTATGCCGCTAAAGGACTCACTTCGTTCCAATCCTCAGAGAAAAGTCCCAACCGAAGATCAACCGTTCGTTGCCAGGCAGAAACCATTTCGCGGAGAAACTGAGAGAAAACAGAAACGTCAGCAACACCATATGCTTCCAATTTGGATATTCGACCATAGTAACTTACCGGTAATTCCAAATCGGGCCTGGCCGCCAGCAACCACTCCCAGCATGCAACCGCAGTTTCCATCGCTGGTTCGGTGAAATACTCGACTGGACTCCAGCAAAGATGGTGCAAAAGCAGGCGTCCGAAACCATCTGTGGCAATTAGCATAGCGCAAATGCGAAACACTGCCTGTTCATGATGACCAGGATCCTTTTCCTCGCACGCCTTTCTTAGTTCCTCGATGAGCTTAACGGACAAGGCATCCTTAAGCTCCGCAGTTGGGCATTGTTCGAGCATGCCAGCCACCTCCCCGCTGTATCGACTGCGTAGCGTCAACGCACCCACGAAGCTCGATAGATCGTTCTTTACGCATGATGGGCGCTTGTCTAGAATTGAGCTCTGAAAAAAAAAAACAGAAAAAAGCTGATGAAATCTTTTAAGCATTGCTGAATATTGTGCAGAAAAACAGCAGCTGTTATTATTATATTCAAACTAGTGATACAGTAGGTTTGTGTTTTCCAAAAGGTAAATATTTGTACAGTTTACAACATACCCCTAGAACAGAAGAGTTTATGTTTAAGCCAACAAAATCCAGGGCACAGGCCGCTGCCAGAGCTAAACCAGTGTGCTGTCTCAGGGCTTCCTGTGAATTTCTCAAGTTAGCTAGATAACTCTGCAAGTGGGACCTTGTTGCGCTCGGAGCCCATTTCACGGCCTCCTGGATGATCCCCTGGCATCGAGCGGCAAAATCCTTCACGATGCTCTGGGGGAAAATATACGAAGGATTTTTGAAAACTGAATAAGGTGTGATGTAAATGCGGCACGCCGACTTGATTAGGTCATCGAATTGTGTCTTGCCTCTCTCAATTCTTGCGTTGGTAAAAGAACGAGTTGGTGCTTCGTTCCGGGCACTTCGAGTACTGGGTTTCCATCGTTGGAATCCTTAAAAAAAGTAAGAGAATTTGAGTTTCCATTCGAAACATCCATTAAAATATGCTTTGACATTGCCTACCAGTTCAAGTGCTTTTGAAAGCAGTTGGAGAATGTCCAGCATAGTCCATAAAATACGTCCATTCCACAGCAAGTGAGGAAATCTAGAAAATAATGCAACTCTAAGAACGATGCACAAATTACGCTGCTCAAAAACTAAAAATGAAAGGCATATGCTAACCGATCAACTAATCCTGAAAGATAACGATCGGCAGCTCTTCTAATCTGTCGGTTGGGATGATTAAACTTGACGAGCAACACCTGTGCATGCATTTCAAGTTCACGCTCCCGTTGTTCGTTTTTAGGTTTGTCGGTAATTACATCCAAGAATTGTCGGAAGACTTGTTCGCCGACATAAGATATGCACTGCCACATTCCTAAGAAAAAACATGGTACTTAAAAGGCATAATATGCCTGAAAATATCAATACACAAAAAATAGTGACTTACCATCCTTATCTTTTCGAATTGCACCATCTTCCAAATATGCAAAAATGCAGTGCAAACTGTTTTCGTCTTGGACTTTACGGACTCTTTGTAAAGCAAAAAAAAAAGATTTTTCAATCAAATACGAATTCTTCAAACAAACTTCTCGTAAATTTCTCACCTTAAAATCTCCAAGTGGTAAACTGAAAGCAGATAGGTGCACTGGCCGAAATTCAACTTATTAACAACAGGAGTGATGTCTTGAGGATGATCCAAAGAACTCAGGATCTGAATCTTCAATTCTTGCAATTCGGTCTATTTAATGAATGCAAAATCACCGTTTTTTTAAAAACCAGTTCTTACATGATTTTGTTAGATGAGAACCGGAATTTTACTCTACCACAGACACACTGTCATTTTGCAGCGCCGAATTGTACTGCAACTCTGAGCGTAATGACGAGAGCGAGGTGAGCATGGGCGATTTCGTGGATATCTCTTGCACCCCTTCATACCAATCGTGAGGCCAAAGCAATGACGATTCGACGGTGAAACCCATCACCACACAGTATAACCAAAAATCGCGAAACAGTTTCAAAAGGCGGGGTTTTGGATTGGTTATAGGTGGAATTTTGGAGATCACCTAAATTATGCACAAACAAAATTTTGCGCATGAATTAAATTTGCTGCTTATTTTAAGGTTAAAATGGCTTAGATTTTTGCTTGTTGCAATTACAAAATAAGTTTTTGTTGCAAACTGTCCAACTCACGGTAGCAATAACGGGTATCAGCACACCCAAATTTCCAGCACTACTGGAAGCCTGAAATCGTAACGAAACGGGGACGATTCAATTACGATGGAAAATCAATTCTTTACAAAAATGGTGACTCATGCTAAAGATATTACCTTAAACGGAACAGGCGTCTTTTCACTGACTCGTTTTCCCTTTAACCCCAACTGGACGAATAGCTCGAGCAGGCGAACGAGCAATTCGGTACTCTCTTCCTCCCCTTGTCGATTCGCCGCTATGTTTGCCAAAGCGTTGATCACGGCGGAAGCGACGTGACTGCAAAGTTTGAAAAGTTTGCAATATCCGTGAAGGAGAAGGACAGAAATTCAAATAGCCGGGCAGTGTGTAAGACTTGCCGATATTGCTGTTTGCGATCGTCCGAATTGGCCGATGCACTGTAGGCCGCCGAACTAGCTTCGATGGTGATCACAGTGAACATTTTCATCACTTCCTCATAAATGTGAGCCTGTTTAAGAACAGAAACCGCCACTATGGAATAGGTCTGATGTATAGGAAAAAGGTGATCGAAATTCCATAAGTCGAAAATATCTTACAGCACCGGTGGCCAAAATCATGCATCCCAACTGATCGATTATGAGCACGTCGAGTGGCGAGGGTGGCCGGCAAAATCTCTGCTGAAAAAACTGTAGGATCGATTCCAGAGTTTTTGGTGTGTCGTTGAGCGCGATGGCAACGTGGCCGAGAGTGATTACCGTGTTAGTGGCAATTAAAGTGGATTCACTGCAAGAATGTTAAGCACGGTTGACGGTTTAATGAATCCGTAAACCCGAGCAATCAAAGAAAATACCATCTAGAAATGCAGCATTCTTATTTAAAAATCATTGGATACCTGTCGCTTTTCTCAGCCATGAAAAGCCTGTTTGATACAGAAGCCAAAAATGCTTTCACGCAATCGCTGTCGACGTTTAGACCAGCTTTCAAAGCTCTGAAAATCCCGGGGAAAAATTTTTTCTCTTTAAATTGCATCACTATATGCAAGTACGAAGTGCAACAGCATATTTAGGTACGAACCGGCATAAATTCTCGATTGCCGAATCCCTGAGTTTTTCGAATGCAGTCAGGCTGCTATTGCACGTGGCCGAGGTTGAGCTAGGGCTGGTGACGCAATTAAACGCTGTGCGAGATAACGAGTCGGACTCGTCAGTTACCGTTATTGTTAACGCAGGCGGCCGCGTTGCTCCAGTACCCGTTTTTCGACCCAATGTATCTCGTTGTCTGTGCAGCTTTAGCAGAATTGGCGATGGGGTGACTAAAAAATCTCTCAGGGCGCTGATCCCGACAAGAGAAATATTTGGAAATGTTTCCGAAAGCTTACCAAGACCCTGTTTGAATAACAAAAAGATAGTAAGGCAACCTCTCGTGCATGAAAACCTCATAATCTCCGAGCACTTGCCTCTAAGCAGACCATTAGCAAGGGCATATGGGCCAAAACCAACTTCTGCCCGTGAGACGAGTTGATTTTTTCTATCAAACGTGTAAACAGGCTGTCGGCTCCTGATGTACAAAGCATGTATTAATTCCTGTTTGATTGTGAATGACCCAGTAACGTATTATCCGCTCACCCGTTTCATCGCCAATGGCCCAAACGAGTAAGTCCACACAAGCGGCATTGGCCTGGACGTTCACTTTGAACTTATTAACAGTTGCAAAATTGGACTCCCTGTCCTCCCGCTCGCTCGCATCGTGATATTTGCTCTGCAAAGCAGTTTGCCCAATTAAAAACAGATTCTTGATGAATTCTTGCACTTCCCGGGTGAACGGTCCAGGTAAATCGGAAGCTATAAATAGTTAGAAATCGAACTGATGTATCGGAACAATAACACAAAACACTGCGATTCTTAAAAAATACTACGATACCCGACAAAAATCACCTTTATGCTGCTGGAGGAGCTCACGCATCAAGGTTACCAAAACAAGGTTTAACGTTTCATTGAATGTCTTATAGGGGAAAATTTTAACTTGGCCACCCTAGAAAAAAGCAATACATTAATGTGGTGCTTTAGATTAAGGGACCGGCTTTCCAGATTAGCATTTCCTACCAAGAAAACATCTAGAGCCTGATCGTCTAAATACTGCAGAAATTCCTTCGTCAGTAATCTTTTTGCCTAGTTTATATAAAACTGGTTTTTAGAATAATATATTTTTTGATAAAAAAATATTGACGAGAAAAATGTAGCAACATCTACCATGGACAAAATGGCTTGCAAATGGACGATCGAAAACTGCAGAGGATTGTGCAGTTCGGTTAGCTCGGAAACACCGAGAGGAGTCAAACGGCCAAAGCACGAGCCGTGCTTACTGAAAAAGTAAACCGTGCAATCGTACAATACGCTCTGCTGACTTTGAATGCTGGATCGCTTAGAACCGATTGTCCTGCCGTTCGAACGTCCGTCATGAAGAGAGTCAGTGTCTGCATTCAAATTAAAATTGGTGGATAGCGAACGTGGAATGATGGGCCGGAATGTGGTGAAAGCATTCCTCTTGTTAGAAGGACTCTCGATGACGCTATGCTCCGGTGGACTCGGAGGCGGAAAAATGCGACAGAGGAGCGGAGGACCCTGAGTGGAAGCCCGTCCCAGGGCTCTGGCTAGCCCGATCAAAATAGGAACGGTTGACTTGCATAAAGTCACTGAAAAGAATCCGCAGAAAAAAACCCGATAAATTGAATGTTTTCGCAACGAAACAACGACACGAATGCATTGTGCGATACTAACATTTTGCAGTGCTTCCACGAGGCGACGGTTGGTCCTTGTGCTGATGGCATACATTGGTTAAAACCCCCAAAAAATCCACTTGAGCAGAAATAATCTGCAAACCAAAATGGCTAGTAAGAAACGGGTGACATCATAATCATCAAACATAACGAACATTTTTTTTTCCCCCGAACTAACCTCCTCACGCAGCTGAAGATCATCACTCTTGGCAGCCACATCTGACAGCAAGGTGTTGAGGCAAAATGAAAACCTCTCCGCGACTGGAATGCCTTGAAATTTATAGAAATAAATAACATTGGTGAAAGCACAAAAAGCAGTATTTCAATTACATTGGGAAACTTACGATCTGTGTATCTTATTTTTACTTCATCTGGCCAGGATGCCTTTGCTAGTCCCTTTAACAGTCTTAACAAATATGGTAAAATGATCTCCCGATGCTGAAGTTAAAACAAAATTATCATAATTTAAACTCATTTTCATGGCACAGAAATATTAAATCAGCATGCATTCCTCGTCGTGCCAACGTATCCCTTGATGCTTGACACGCACTTGATTACATAGCACTTTTACGACAACCATAAATATGAGTTTTGGAAGATTTTCGATGGTTTCTATGTGTCAAAAGCTGATTATAATTCAAGCGTGTAGAAGCTTGAATTATAACTATTTTCTCACCTGAAGTCCAGATTCAAGAAAGTAAATTCCGAGAGCCACGACGGCATCTTGTGACCTTTGATCCAAATTAAAACTATATTGGGGCGAAATCTGGGGACATAGCCTCTGTAATCGTTTTACCTGTAATGAAATTACCAATTTATTACAGAATATGTCAACGCACGATTACAAATATGTGTCAGTATTTTGCAAAAAAATCCTTGCTAACAAATTCGTACCAGTCAATTAGATCGACGTGACTTTGTTTTATCGAAAACAGAATGGTAATGAAATATTGTGTTATTAATTGATTACATATAAATTAAATGCATGTATATAGAAAAATAATTGACAGTAATTGTTGAACTAGCAGACGACAACGACATCCCGAAAGATAACAATTTTAATAGTTTAGGTGTAATTCGATTAAATTTATTTTTACTTTTCCTTGTAGAAATTGTAATTGAAAAGTGAATCATAAATGCTACTTACTGATTCAACAGGAGTGGGATTAATTGCAGCTAAGGATCTTGCTAAATGTTGAACAGCTTTGAAGAAAAACTCCTTTTCGTTAGTAGCCATTTTGCAGTTAGGCAGTGTTGCCAGATAAGCATTTCAACTAAACTCCCTAATCTCAGTTATCTTGCGCCAATTAGATATATACACACGCTCGTATACACAGCACTGTACATTATATAAAATGAGGTAATGTCATACTAAAATATATATCTACGATTGTTTTAATATTTGTAAGCTATTTAGTTCTAATATTTAAAATTATGCCACAGTTATTTACATTTTTTTATAATTGCGTAATGTCATTTATCATTATATAATTGTATCATATTTTACCATATGAAGTTTATAAGTTTTGGCAAGATATTCACATTATAAATTGTACTTGTAATTGGATATTAGAATTTTTTAATTTAAATAATTGCAAGCTACGTACGTAAGTATTTTGCAATATAAAATCCAGGTTCGTAATCGTTTGTCCAATGAGACACAACATGGCCGCTCTGTGAGCTGTCAGCAGAATTTCGCTCGGAATGCTGTTTTCTAATTGGCCCCTTTTCGGCCTTTTGACAAAGGAGACGTTTAAGCGTCCAACACAATAAGAATATCAGAAGTGCGCCTGATGAACCGTTGTATTAGAACAAGCACAACCTGTCCGCTCTTATCTTCTGTAAATTTGTTCGAATTTATTGAATGTTTATCTGACATCGCTGCCCAATTCCATAATGGCTACTGATGAAATAGAATTCTTCTTCAAATTAAGTTCAAAGGTTTTCAATATTGGCAAGAACCTGAATTAATTCCGCTCTTCTTGATTCAGTAAGTTAATTGTATTTATAATTACATGTACAATACGATTAATTAATATATTATGGTGAATTTTAGCCAGCACGCTGATTGGCGTTTCCTTTACGTTTTCGCGTCATAAACCATATGCGCGAGTGCCAAAAGACACATGACCATTCGCCAATAATTAAAACAATTTATGACACGTTTATAATATGACGCGTAATAGTAATTTAAAGAAAACGCCAATCGGCGTGCAGGCTAATAGTTCCAATAATAATGTTATAGTTTCTATTATTTAAATATTCTAGTTTGTTTTAGTTAAGAGGGTTGCATATCAGAATAAGCCTTTTTTTCGAAATTATTTTAATATTTAATTTTGGAAACTGTTAGGAACAAATGAAATGCATAAATATTCTATTATTTGTTTAAATATGTGTATATTACGCTTCTTGGAAATATGTCCGTAAAGCTTTTAATTGTACAGGGTCTGGTAAACTTTACGGACATATTTCCATGAAATGTAATATACATATATTTAAATAAATATTAGAATATTTATGCTAGATCCTACTACATTTTACTTGTTCCTATCAGTTTAAAAAAATTAAATAAAAAATAATTTCGAAAAAAAGGCTTATTCCGGTATGCAACCCTCTTAAGAGGGTCTGCTGGCTAGCATAACCAATGGACAAAATCTGCCGGAGATCTTTATTAGTACGTACAAACCTATCTCCGGCAGATTTGTCCATTTGTTATGCTTGTCAAAAGTAGTCTGTATGCCTACCCTTTTTTTATGCTGCCCCTGATGTATTAGTTGGCAATCACGCATTGCATAAATACTAAGCGTGTTTGCCTGCTTTTTATTACCAGCCTCTGAATAAAGCCCCGTTCTCACGGAGCCAATAAAGCCGCGACATTGATGCCCAAAAAAGTCATGATTTCTGTCGTCAC
>JAQGCC010004084.1:0-13812 GCA_034698905.1 Xestoiulus laeticollis
TGTAATTTCAACCTCTTGTGGGATAATCTGTCAACCTAGTGTTTATATGTTTTGGAAATTGTTTATTTTCATTGACGGTGTGAACCACGCTTGGTGGAAAAAGGCAAAAGGTCACACTTCAGCCGAAGACAAGTCGGTTTAGTGTGACCAGTGTTTGTTTTTCAACCAAACTTTTCGGTTGATCATTTTGACGTCACTGCCGACGTTTTCCGCTGGTCGGTCAAGTGTGAATACGGCATCAACCAAAGCTTTTTTTTTTTCTTTTTTATAATTCTAGAATTCAAATTAAATTCGATATGCCCTGTTTGAAGCTAGCCAAACGCGCGTTTCCAGCCTAGTGTGGCCTGGGGCTATAATACTACACATTATCATAAGCATTTTCCAATATACTGCAATGGTCAAAATTGCACGCAAATCAACCCAGACTAAGCCCCAGGCCACACTAGGCTGCAAACGCACGTTTATCTAGCCTCAAAAAGGGCAACGAATTTAATTTAATTTAATAAAATTATAAAATTTGCGCATTAATATCTCGTGCAAAATTTCTTTTTTTAATTAGAAGTCTTTTTTTGAGGCTAAGCAAACGCGCGTTTCCAACCTAGTGAAGCCTGAGGCTTAAAGTTAGCTCCAGGCCACACTAGACTGTACACGCGCGTTTGGCTAGCATCAAACAAGGCTTTTAATTAAAAAAGAATTTTCGCACGAGATATTAATGTGCACATTTTATAATTCTAGAAATTTAATTAAATTCGATATGCCCTGTATGAGGCTAGCCATACGCGCGTTTCCAGCCTAGTGTGGCCTGGAGCTTAGTGTGTTTTGAGTTGACATGTACATGCATCTCCTGTTTGTATCTACACTTTAGTTGTATTTTATCCCCTCAATATACATGTATCTATAAATATAAATCATAAACTAAAACACAATTCAGAATTTAAAGAGGAAAAAAATTCAGGTAAAAAGTTACATATGTATTTTAACTTTTTACCTGAATTTTTTTCCTCTTCAAATTGCTGAACTACAACATACGTGTATACATATGTTTGTTTGGCATACGTCATGGCTTAATTAAAATATGTAATGCAAAACAACAACTTTATATGAAACCTTATCTTGTAAATATTTGACGTTTATAGAGAAACCAAAGATACATTCGATATATTATGTACATATATATAATTTTTTAACATTTATTTATCACAGTATATAAACGGCATTTCTTTTATTTTGCTGCATTGTAATTAGTTTGATCTTAATTAAAACCTGCCTATATTTTTATTTATATATGGCATATAAACGGCATTTCTTTTATTTTGCTGCATTGTAATTAGCTTGTATCTTAATTAAAACCTGCCTATGTTTTTATACATAATGTGTGCATTTAAAAAGCCTACAAACCCTTTTCGCTTAGTCAAGGTTACATAGTATAAAATTTCATACTATCAAATTCTCATCTGTCAATAATGTTCCAATAGCGCGATAATAGTGGTCGATTTGCAACTCGAATATAGATTAATTGATCATTTGCTATACATTATGCTCTTTTGTTATCAAAAATCATTATTGACCACCTTATTATTTTAGTGCCTAGTAAATTGGTTAGCTTGTGTGTTTAGCACGAAAGGTTGCATTGATTGCCTACTTTCAGGGGCATAAAACTAAATGCATTGCATTTTAGATAATGGGGTTCAGGGTATTGTGGCCAAAATAGCCAGTGCAGGACACTGGACATCCGGTTAATCGGACCACATATGGAAACCAATTAACCGGGATGTACTGTTTATCGCAATTTGGCAATATTGGCAAAGTTATTGATAAATAAAGGAAACTAAGCCGCACCCGAAGCAATGCGACACGCTGTTTATAATATTTCTATAGAAAACAGAATATATGAGGGTGCATCATTCGAAAACTAAACGCCAGATTACATACATATCTGCAAACCAAACATGAAATCTGACTCTTTTATTTTGAAGATTCATGTTTAGAATCTACGATCCGTGAAATTTCAATATTTGGAATCATATTGCTTCGTGCGTAACCGTAAGCATTCAAATTAAAGAAGATCACTTGAAAACATACATGTAGACATTGAAAATAGAAATACAGTGAAACCTATTAGGGCCGGTACTTTGCACCAACCTAAGGTTAACAAGCTTAATAACACTAGGTTAACCCACCCTTGCATTGCACAAGCGTGGGTTAGGGGAAAATCTAGCAAAAGGTTGACCTGCTTTATAACACTAGATTAACCCACCCATAGATTGGAAAATCTAGCAAAAGGTTAACCCAGCAAGTAGGCAGGGTTAACCTCGGGTTAATATTCTAGAATTTTTTTGAATTTTGTTTTCTGCATTTTGGAACATGGGTTCTATAACCCTGCGTTGTTTTATCAAGGGTTAATTGGTGCAACTCATACAGCTAACCTGGAGGTTAACCAAGAGTTAAATTTTAACCCGAGGTTAGTAAATCTTAGATTTTTACCTCAGTTGGTGCAACCAGCCCTTAAAGGTTACCACCCAAAAAATGGCCAAATTAGATCACTGTGTACAGGTGGTCATAAGACAGAGAATTATTATTAAGGATAACATGCATGTATAACATGCACTAATTAAAACTAAGTTATGAAAAGTGGTCATTATGCAGGTCATTATGCACTCGACCAGGTTTTACTGTAGAATGTAGTTGCAAGGTTTTTAAAATCTGAATTGAAAATGTACATTAAAAACTATGAAATGCAAATTGAATGTATATTTTAGTTTTAATTTTTTTTTTGTAATTTGTTACTCTGCAGTCAGCATGTAACTGCAATGTGACAGGGTGCAAAGTACCAGATTTTTTTAAGGGGAAGAGTATAGGCCGCTTTTTGGGTCACTATCCCGGCATCCACCATTATGTGCATTATGTTGCGGGAACCCTCGAAAAACCACAACCAGGATAGCCGACTAGGGTTCGAACCCGGATCTCCCGAGTTCAAGGAGTTAAGCATGGACGGTCGAAGCCAACCCCTATTGAGTAAAGGCAAGTTGATTGTGTTATTAACTCGATAACTATGATAACTGGATACGCGTGAAAGCAAATGCAATATTTATTTACTAATTTTTGCAAAATTTAGAAAAAATTACTTTTCCCAAATTTTCTGACTATTCTAGCTTTAAGGTCACCATTTCCTTGACACATCCAGGTTTTCCAAGCCTTAAAAAACCCTTTTATGTGCCTAGGTCATACCAAAAATCAACCTCTACAAGGTCGATAAAAAATACAGATATCATTAGTGCCCTATTGGTTTTCAATGGAACGATAAACAAAACTTCATAAAAGCTTATACAGCAGTTGCTTTGGACATTATTATCACCATTCCATTGAATTCGGGATAACGTGAACATGCGAGATCTCTCGAGATCTCAACTTTCCTGAGCTACTGCAGCGAAACAATGTTCCCGAGCGCTTTAAAAGCAGTTCCATTACCTTTATCGGTAACCGATTTCATAAAACGCTAAATTTCGGCACGCCCACTGGAGTAGCTATATAATCGACCCAAATATCAAACAATCACAACTAGTCTTTATAAAACACAAAACACCAACAACAGTTTATAGTAGCACCATCCCTACTTCCATCCGGAAGTGGTCAAGTGGGACACCTTTTCCCCACCGCCTTGCTATCCGGAAATGACGTCATCACAACCAGGGGACGCTTATGGTTAATTTCTAGGTAATTGATCGGTTAACTTTGGACATTAACAAATAAAAGAGTGGTAAGAACGTGCGCTAATTCCCTCCCAATAAATTCGAAGCTGTGCCACGCCTCTTCGGGATTTAATTGCAAATTCGCCATCTAGTTTCCCCCGCCGGGAACCGAACGCCGACGCGCGTAATTACACTACGTCTGCGGGGAGTTGGAGAAATTGCGTATAAAATCGAATTACATTCGCAATCATGCTTTGCCTGCATGAATATTGACAAAAATCCGAAGGAAAAGTGCTGCATCTGGCGATTTCGTGCTAATGAACGCAGTTCGCATAATCACCGCTAGGTGGCGCCGCAAATGGATGGAATTAAACATTTTCCCTGATATTTCCAGTTGAATAACTATTCCCTGAGCATCCTGACGACTGAAAATTCAGAAATATGGCAAAATGCCTAACAATTTTTTTTGTCTCGATTGTCAAAGACGCATGTGTAATATTGCCTAATCGGAATGCTAGCTGCATTTAGATCATGCCATGCTTCATGCTATTTCATGCCCCAAAACTGTTCTTACCCTTATAATAGAACTCAATTTATAATAGGCTCCTTCACGCGAACGCTGTTAAACACAAGCCGGCAACGCTTTTCCCACGTAATTAGATGTACGCATGCGCTGTTCATGCGCACATAACAACGTGACGTCGTGCTTCACAGCGCTCGCTTGAAGGAGCCTAATGTTAATTCTGCAAATGACCACATATTTGACTTCAACTTGGGATAAAAACACTATTAAAAAAAGAGCTGGATTAAAAAACAACCAATTAAATACAATTTTTAGGAGGTTAGCTAATATAATAACTATCAATTGTTTTATGTTAAATAATGTAAAAATGGGAATTTCCCATGCATGTAAATACAGGATTGACAGCGCGTGCTATTGACTTTTGTAATAATTACTTTAAGTATTATATGTTAAAACTAATCTAATGTGTATACTGTATACATGTTGAATTCCCCTTACATTTTATAATGATTCACTATATACATTATACCCTGACTATATTCCAGGTCTTTCCAATATTTCTTCGACAAGTCCAGGCTAGCTGGGTTAGATGGCGGCCTCCCAAAGCCATTATAAAAAATCGAACCTTGGTCATGGTTACCACAACTTACTACACAAGTCCCTCAGTATCCGTGCATAAACATTGATTTCGCTATTGATCGCCCCTCAACTATTGTCTATTCAAAAATTGATTAGTAAATTGACCCGACGAGCAAGCGTGCCCTTGGCTCCCCCTTAATACCTTTCTGAATAAGAAATATGGATTTCACTGCAAAAACGTCCACATACATGAAATAGCACACACATTCAGAAGGCCAGTTACCCAGAATGCACTGCAATCATCGATGCTAATAAGTGCTCGTCTAGGATGAAAATCATAAATAATTCACACGGCACATTTCTCGGCGGGAGCAATACAAATATTTCATGATATTGCCGCATATAATTTCATAAATTAAGGCCTTTTCAAAAGAATTCTTAAGTCGATGGTACCATGCATGCGCTTATATCACATGTATACATTACACGTAGCAGACTGTTCGTTTTTACTTGACCTAACCCTTTGTTTTAGCACCATGATTTATGCATTTTTCAGACTGTCAGAATGATCCCATCGACCTTATGAGTCTAATATGCAGGGTATATACAGTGCCCCCTGCGACCAATTTTGAAAAATATTGTCGAGGTTGATATTTTGTAGTATAGTTAATCATAGTCGCATATAGCATCTCATTCTAAAATACTAAGTTGGAAAGACGTCAAATTTATTTAGTCTTTTTGGCCAAGAATGTGCATAAAAAAAGCATTTCAGGTCATGCCTCACAAGCTTTGTGGAAAACAATTTTTAAACAGATTTCGTATTAGTTGAAATGAAAATCGGATTAATTGTTTAAATTTGTTTGTAAGTGCACAAGTAAAGTCATTTAAACGAATTGATACCAATCTTCAAATCATGCTGCCCTGAGTGTTTGACTGGCTAAAATTAATAACTAAATGCCCCTAGCTAGTCACGTGTTCAGTGGTCACATCGTAAAGGCGCTTCATCTTAACGTCATCAGCAGGTAGGTGGCATTCAGGGTGCGATGCTTTCACTCTTATGTGGTTTGCAAAAATCTGTTTTATCCTCTTATCATTCAGCGAGGTCAAGTGTATCATCCAGAGTGCATATTGTAGGCCAATTGTACAAGGCTTTTTTTTTGTTAAAGACAGAATGAAAAACATGATCGGGATTAATCAACTGCATGCTGACTGTATATACATGTAGCTCAAGTTTTTTCAATGTCTTCTGCAGCTGGAAGTTACCATTTCTGTTAACTTGAAGCTACAAGATAAAACTAGAAATAAGTTTTGTGAACAGTTATGACATCAATGTACCCCTTAGGTCTGCATTATGGCAATACCGACAGGTACTTCCAGATTACGATTCAAGCTTGCAAATCCCTTATAGCAAAAAAAAAAAAATAAATAAAAAGAACAGTCCATTGTAGAAATATCTCCAAGAAGACCTCAAGGGAGGTCCTCAGCGGGCAAAACACAAAATATGTCGTGAAATACGTCCATCAGCACATCCGTTATCAGGAGATAACTGCCCTGATAAATCTATAAGGCACGTGTCGCCTAGCTGATGCAGGGGCAAAAATGAAAAACGGAACGATGCACCAGGGGGGTTCCGTAACTTCTCAGGCGAGGACAAGTTTAGACAAAGAAATCCACTATCAGATACGGCCATCGACAACAATAAGCTGCCATGAGCCTCAGCCGACGATAAGGGACCTATATCTCAAAAGTGCGGATCGAGACATGGCGTGGCCTCCGTACAAAGCTGTAATGATGACAATAAAAGCGTGATAAAACAACTCGTTTGCTAGGCAAAATCGGCTTATCCTCCTAGAACATCGGAAAATCTGCTGAAGACGAGACTATTGTCTCACAAAAAATACAGAAAAAATGGCGGAAAACGACCGGCGAGAGACCGTCATAAAAACTGCGGATGCGGATAAACCGAAGGATCAAATCAGTTTTCAGTTGCTACAAAATGCACTCCCTGCAGGGTTTTCATCTTATGTCACGTGGTCTAACACAAATGAATAATGAAGGGCGTATAGACATGGCATCGTGCATTGCATTTTGCTAGCAATGTTGGATGTCTGCATGGACCGCCATCTTTAGGAACCATAATGATGAATGCTGATAACATTCGAAGTGCTCCATTCAAGAAACAATTAAAACCAAAATAGTCCTTTCAATTCTGATATAGTTTATTTCAATTAGATCAGTACTATAGTTGCGACTACATGAATAGTGATGAATTTTATTTCGTCTAATTCAACATAATGTATAAGTTCTTAAAAGTACATATTGATTTGTCTTTAAAAGGAGATTGTATCATGGTAATTCCAAGTTTTTCTATATCCTAGTTAATACCAAATTAGTAATTCCAAATTATCATTTTTGTCCTAACCCTGGTCGAAATTAATATACTGATATCAGTAAAATCTTACAGATATAAGTAAATTTTATAGTGATATTACATGTAGTAAAATCTTACTGATATCAGTAAATTCTATAGTGATATTAGTATACACAAACTGATAACAGTCTGAGCTATATTGGTATCAGTACAGCATAGTGGCATTAGTAGGCAATGCTTGACTGATGCCAGTATAACCCATACCAATATCAGTATGAGCTAGACTTACATCAGTATAGTCATACTGATATTGGTTAGTTATAGCCTACTAGTATCAGTACACGATAGTGACATAAGTAGGCAATGTTTTACTGATCGATGTCATTATACCCCATACCTATTGTATAGGCCTCTCAGTGAAAATTATAGTTTCATCATAATACTACTCTGATAACTCTGAACTGTTTTACTGACACCAGTATAGCCTGATTTCCATTAAATATACCTTTACTATTTGTCCAAACTTTTTTCGCTCTTGAATATTTGGTTTTTATAAAAGCCTACAAATTAATATTTATAGGTCTACTATTCTCCAATTTCTATTTAGGATATTTTCAATATAACTAGTCTCTAAAATAGACTACGTGTGAAAAACAAACCAGTTTTTAAACAACTTTAAACATGTAAACCATGCATACATCCCCAGTAAAAGTTTTGTAATGATAGAAAGTTTCTTATCTCGAAATGCCATAACTAATTACCAATGACTTTTGTTTTCCGCAAACGTCTTCGTTTACCGTAATCACCCCCCAACTAACAGTGATTTAATGATGGCGTTAACATTATATGGCATGCGTATACAGATTTATGCTTCGCCAAGAACATCATTAACGCCATACGACAAGAATTTTGTGCATTTCACGGGCATTAATATTTCGGATTTCTGGTTGAGGCAGAATAAGATCACAGCACGAAATAAATCACATCGTTGCATCCTCCACAGTTATGCTAATCCTACCTCCCCCATAAAGTCTGCCTTTTAACCCACATTTGACGTTTTTTAATTGAGTTTGGGGCTGTGCAGAGTGGCTTTTGCCACATTTATAAAATTAATGGTATGTGCGATGTATACAGATGTCAGATCCCATCGATGGGGAATAAGACCATGAGAAATGGTTTGGCATCGAAAATAAAATAAAGATCTGCTACAGTGAAATTTGAAGAAATTCAGATCATAACATACATTAATACACGTCCTTTAGGAAAACATCACATTTTTCAAACCTCTTTCGTCCAAGAAATCAAAATTATTCCTTTCAAAAAACAAACCTTAATCTTTCAGAAAATGCATATTAATCTTTAATAAATTATACATTAACTTTCAAGAAAACAAACCTCATCCATCAAGAACACAAATATCACCATCAAAAATATCAATAAAGCAAATCTAGTATTTTTTAAGAAAAAAACATTGTTCAAAAACCGAAATCTCGTCCTTCAACAACACGATTATTCATTAAAACAAATACAAAATTCTTTCTCAATAACAAACCTTTTGTTTCGAGAAAACAAACACCCATTTCTCATTCATTAATAAAGACCTTATCCATATGGAACAAACACCTCATCCTTTAAGAAAACAATTTCAACTAAGAAAACATCCATCAAGAAAACAAATCTCCTCTTTCAAAATAATAAAAAAAAAAAATTATCTTTCCAAAAACAAGCATTTTTTAAACAAAAGTTTAACCTTCCAGAAAACAAACCCTGTCGTCTTCCAAGAAAACCAACCTTATCCTTCCAGTTATATAAAAATCATGTTGTTCACTAAAAAGTTTGCTTCAAGCTAACGTTAGCTTGACGTAAGCAGAGAAGAAAACTTTTGTAAGATATTGAAACTTAAAGATCTTGGAATTACAAAAAAAATTTGGTTAGGTTTATAGCCATGACTTCTAATGTGCCAAAAAAAAAAATAATAGCAATTGTCAGTAGAAGCCCATCCTCCTTCATAATTCATAAGCCAAGAACTGCCCCCCATGGCTGAATGGATTTAGTTTCTTCGCCTTAAGATGACTTTATGTATGATACTGCCACTTCCCACCGAATTTGCAGCCCACTACAATATTTTTTTTTTGTATCATTTTCCACGCGCCTCTGGTTCCATCAGTGTTTTCTATGTAAGTTATGCAGAATGGAGGCAATCAATATTGCGAACTCGTGTCTAGTCTCGCCTTACATCAAAGTTTCAGAAGATGTTATACAGGATGATCGTAAATTAACGTAAAGCTATCTTAAAATCGTCTATCAAGGAGCAATATATACATGCAATATGAAACTCTGTTAAATACCGAACCTTTCCATACGTTAAATTAAAAGGTAGGCTATGGATAACAGCATCAAATTTGATTGAAAGTAAAACGGACAGAGGATAAAAGATGTTACAATGTATTGTATAATATATTGCAGGAAGAATAAAAAATGCATTGATGCATTTCTCGACACGACTGACGAAGTTAAACTATTTTAGGAAATTTGCTTTAGATGGAATCTGAACATGTGAACTTGACTTAAGCTAACTTGACCTAACTCAATATAACTTGGGTCAAGCACGACGTAAATTCAAACCTAATTTAAACTAACCTAATAATATTCAAATTGCTTTTATTGGGTATGAAATGAGAGGGCATAAAGTGCTCGCTTTTGGTTTTTTTAATATCATTTTGATTTTTATTGAAATTTTGAACTCATTTTCTACTAAGAACGACAGCTCATTACGATAAATGCATTTCAAAAAAATCCAAAAAGTCAAAGACGATACTACACATTGAACAATCACATCTTCATAATTGAACAATAATTGGACATTTCTTACTGCATTGTGTTTTAAGATGTTCTGTTAATCTTCAGGCTTTAATGACACCAATTTGCATAAAATTATCGTTTTTATCGAGCTAATTACCTAATGACCACATTAAATCAGATTAGTTCTACAACATTAAATTTGATATCTCAACGATGCAAAACTCACTCATGAACCAATCTCGTATTCCGTATTTATGAATACTTCAATTGGTCTTTACTTTACTCAATGAACCGGGAAAAATAATTGAAGCCAGTTTTGATATGATATTGAATGGCAAAATTATTTCCTGTACATGTTCATTTTGTTTTGTTGAATGTACCTATCTACAAATCGTCATGATTGTTCTCAAAGGTTTAGCAAAAAATCAGTTTTCTTTTTTTTTTAAAGTTCTATTCTTTTTATTCTGCAGAAACCTAACTGCTACTATATTCGCCAGATGCCAGTTAAATTTGATATCATCACGTTTCGGTAAAAAATCAATCTTCCTTTAAATTTAAAAGTTTTGTTCGTTTTATTGTGCAAAAAACCTAACTGCAACTATTCGCCAGATGCCAGTATTTTATCCAAACTCAAAATTTATGATGGATGCAAAAAAATGTTCTAAATGTAATGTCATTTTTTCAGATAATTCAACTCTGATTCAAAGAGCTCATTGCTGGCCTTAATAGGTTTCAGTGAAGAAAACACATTAAAATAAATCAATTTAATTGAAAAACATTCTATAGTTCAAATGAAGCAATAACGTAAATCTTTATAGTTGAACTACATTTAAGTTTATATAAAAAAAAGATTCGATGTTAAGCCACTCGTTTTTTGTGGAACCGAATCCACTTTAATTAAATGCTACATTGATGTTCCACAGTGCATTTCCTTTACAGCAATTCTTAGTTGAAAGCCATTCTTTGCATTAGAAATGCAATCTGGCTTCCACGAGGACATTTGCAGTGACAACAAAATCCGAAACACCCATCGTTGTAAAGCAGCAGTCTATATTTTACAAAAAAAAAAGCAATTTAACAGCAAATTAACTTAGTCCTGGTTGAATGACAATTTTTACCATGGAAATTCACGTTTTTGCTTCGATGATAACATCTGCAAACGCACTCGCTTATGCTCGTTGAACAGTAATCAAAATCCGTTGAACGTAGATTCAATGCCCAAAAATTGGTTGCAAATCATTTTCTGTAGTAAAAACACGTTCTTTCAAACGAAAATTTAGGCTTCAGTGACAATCGCATTTGCGACAGTAGTCGTCATAATTTGACAGTAGACATGATTCAATGAGAGGAATATTTCTAGCAAAACTTTATTGTTAACAAGAACCCCAATGATGCAGTAAATGTTTACACTACATTTTGTTTCAAACAAATATTTATCTGAAAAGTATGTGGCATTACGAGCAAAATTCATTGGGTTGGCATGCCATAAATGCATATTTTGAAAGTAAGAATGCTTTGAACAGATAAGGTTTATTTCTAAACATCAAATCGGATGGGAATTCAAACATGTTGTTTGGGCAGAAAGCACGGAAACAACATGAACCTTTATCGTTTCGTTTGAAGTTTATTGTCCTTTGCATAAAAAAGCACAGCTCCTGATACGTTCTCCCAGTAGAGAATTTTTTTAGTAACCTTCATATTTTTTCGCAAAATGATTTCTTTTGAGGTTTTTTCTTTCTTGTGACAATCAGTCAGCGACCGAAATTTATCTCATGCTTTTCCCCTCCCTCCCACAAGCTTACCAAACTGTCTGGTTTACAAACATGTCTGCGTGGTTGATTGATTTCGGGATCAGCCCTCTTATTTATTAATAAAAACACGCTGTCTGAAACCACGACAGCATATTCAGCAAGAACAACTTTTCCTTCTGAGACATAATCCGATGAAGCCAATTTCACTCTTTTAGTCTATCACAAACAATGCGTTGCGCTTTTTTTTTTCATAATAGCCAATGCAACCATTATGTTGCGATGCAGACAGAAACTGCAGACAGTAACGAATATTTTTGCCCAGAGTAGTGTACAGTTCCATTTCTTCAAGGAACAGTTTCAATTAATGTGTTCAAGGAAGTTTCACTTCTTCAAGGAGCAGTTCCAATGTGTTTTGACTGTTTTCAAGGTAAGTTCCATTTTTTGCAATTGTGTTCAAGGTACAGTTCCATTTTTTTTGCAATTGAGTTCAAGGTACAGTTCCATTTTTTTTGCAATTGAGTTCAAGATACAGTTCCAATTTTTCGCAATTATGTTAAGGTACACTTCCAATGTGTTCAAGGTAGTTCCCTTTCTTCAAGGTGCAGTTCCAATGGGTTCAAGGTACAGTTACAATGTGTTCCAACAGTTTTCAAGGTACAGTTACATTTGTTTGAAATTATGTTCAAGGTACAGTTCCAATGTATACCAATTGTGTTCAAGGTACAGTTACAATGTGTTCCAATGGTGTTTAAGGTACAGCTCCAATGTATTCCAATTGTGTTTAAGGTACAGATTCAATTATGTTTAAGGCACAGTTCCAATTCGTTCCAATTTTGTTCAAGGTGCAGTTACAACAATTGTGTTCAAGGCACAGCTCCAATTGTGTTCAAGGTACAGATCCAATACGTTCCAATTGCGTTCAAGGCACAGTTCCAATTCGCTTCAATTGTGTATAAGGTACAGTTCCAATTCGCTTCAATTGTGTTCAAGGTACAGTTCCAATTGTGTTCAAAGTACAGTTCCAATGTGTTCAAGGCATCATTTACACATAGAGACTAGTTGTCTTATGCACATTTATAAAAATAAGACTGGATTAATAATAGGATTGAAATTACGAAAATGTCTGAATTAGCTTACATTAACATAAAATTTGCTGTACAGTATATGCATTTCATAGAACGACGTGTCTTCACATGTTTCAAGTGCACCATCGCAGGTGTAACATTTAAAAAATTTTAATACCAGGTATGGGAAATTTTCACAACACGTCTACTAATTTGCAAACCTTTAGTCTAGCAATTTTCAGTATTGAAAATCTGGCCACTTTAAATGAAAACACCAGAATACTTTGTCTTCCCGAAGCACGTACAGTGTAGTTTAGATTTACCTGACTTCCATCAAGATGTCCAAGATTCCTTTCCAAAAACCTCGAGACAGGATGCTCAAGAATGCATTATGACACCGGTTTCTGGTATGCCATCGTTATGCTGTGGCGCATGCATCAACAACAATCAAATCGAACAGGTGATTGCACTATAAAAGAACAATAAATTGTCTTTCATGCAATAGCCTAGTGGAAAACCCAGATTATAGGTGGCTATGTAATGAATGCCAGAAGAGCGTCAGGAATCCAACTGTACATCACCAATGATTGCTTGGTTCTTGGATTCCCTTGACGTTATCCAATTTTTCCGAGTCCATGCTTGGAGAAAAAAAAATGGCTAATAAAAGCCCAATTCCACACAATAAGACCAATTTAGTGCGGGAACAAAGAAAAACGACGAAATCAAAAATGGTATAAAGAAATCCGCAAAGTCTTGGGATGTAATTCAACCGTTAATTTGAAGGATGCCTTTGTTTCTTTACCATGCGTAGGCCTATGTTTACTGATAAGTATAAACTGTTGATTATAATATATAAAGGACAGTTTAACGCATATTTACATGTAAATCTTTATTCAATAAAGTTATATGTTACGTATACTTAGCATTCACCTACAAGTTCTAAAGCTAGCAATGCTATGGAGGAGTTTTCCATTAGAAACTGCGCATGCTCAGATGCATTTGCGATCCTGGTGGCCGAAGCTTGAAACGCATT
>JAQGCC010004085.1:0-13810 GCA_034698905.1 Xestoiulus laeticollis
GTTCAAGTGAGTTATATTAAGATTGAATTTAAAACTAATCATGCAATAATTTAAGAACGCGATCCAATTTAAATGAAATATATATATATATATAGACAATTACAATTCCTCAAATTATATAATATAAAATTAAATATATACAGTATATATAGTCTCCTAAATTTTGCAAAAATTGTATTTCCGGTGTTTAATAAACGACAAAAGTACATTGTACTAGTGTTGTGGCCCAACAAAATATGGCATTTCAGTGTAAAAACACTACCTTCGCTCGATATACCGAACGAATTGCCCATCGCCGTGGCGTTCGTTATATCGAAAGCTATAGCCGACTGTATACAGATTTAAAATTTTTAAGATATCGTTGTTGCTGAAGAGCAAGTGAAATAATAAAAGCTGACATTCTTGGCATTTGTAAATCTGCAGGCATTGTTTACCGTATCATGACTGGAATAGGCAGTATGGAGTGGGGGATGAGGTAAGGTCATGACCTCTTAAGCCTTTCAGAAAGAGACGACAAAAGACCAGTTAGGTCATTGGAATCCAAATGGTTCCTAGGAACCAGTGAAGATATCAATGAGAATTAGCATATGCCCTATTGCATCATTTGCATGCTGTGGCTTTTGTTTGGCCTCTATCAAATGTCTAAAACGGGATTAAGCCCCTTAGCTAAGCCTAATTATACTGTTGCTGGGAGTCGTACGTACGTTTGAAATATTCCGGATGTCATTGGAATTATTTTCTAAAAGTTCAACATCTAAGCTTTTCTTAAGGGCCTTCTATAAATCATGTCAGATAAACAGAAAGCTATTTACATGTAGGCCTACATGTAGTATTTTCATACAATGAACACCTTATTTGTGAAAAAGTTCAAGTGAGTTATATTAAGATTGAATTTAAAACTAATCATGCAATAATTTAAGAACGCGATCCAATTTAAATGAACATGCATGCATGCATGCATACTTTATAAAATGTATACAAGTATACACAAAATATAGAATTGAAAATATCAAAAATGTCATTTAAAAAGTATACATGTCGGCTTGTTTTATAATAATGTACAATAATTTATACTTATATAATATGACAAGTTATTATACTATATAATATGAAACACTTCAATATTTAGAATTAGGTTTATTTACGACATACAAAAACACAATAATTTAACTAGTAGACACATTTATATATTTTACTAATATATAAATTATACTAGGAACTATATATTTAAAAATATATATTTTTATTATATTATATTAGTTTCAAAATATTAAAAAAATGATAGATATTGAACTTATGAATAAAATGTGTATATTAGTAAAATTATTGTGTTTTTTTATTTATATATATATGTATATTAAATAAACCTAATTATTTAAACTAATATAATAAAATACATTTCATGAATATCAGATTTTTGATAAATATATTAATTAAATGCACGATTTTTTTTATATAAATTATAATAGATATATTTAAAAATATATATTCAATTATATTATATTAGTTTCAAAATATTTAAAAAAAATGATAGATAATGAACTTTATAATAAAATGCATTCAGATTCTTGATAAATATATTAATTAAATACACGATTCTTTATAGTTTCTTTATAACCCAGCATGATAAATATCATATGAATTAAAAACATTTTCCCCTAAACTTGTACAAGCTTAATTATATACATGTACATGTAATAGGCTATACATTATATAATGTATAAAAGAGCAAATTTGCAATTTTAAAAACTATCTAGATATTTTCAAGTACATGTAAACCATTTATTTTTCTAAAAATATGTGTAAATTCATAACAATATACACAAACAATTCCATTTAAAGCACAGATCTTTATATTTAATTTCTTGGACAGATTAATACCAAGTCATAAAAATCGATAGCACCGGCTTTGTCAATATTAATATGAACATTCCCAGCTAAGAACCTACATGTTATTTTTGTCTTTACTCCATTCCTTATATTTGCCAAGATCTTTTAGCAAAAATAAGACGTTGCTTAGTTACTTGCCATACAAATGAATGATCTTCGATTAATTTAATAAATTCCTCGAATTGCTAGTCATCCAGAAGTCAAATATTCAATTACTTTTTTTTTTTTGCTAAACAAACGTTCGCTGTTTGTTTTTACGGTTCATCGGAGCAATTATCCAACCCGGTAACTAATAGAGACCGACAATTATTAAAACGCTGACAACTGTACAAACAAATATAGAAAGCGTCTCTCAGAACCTTAAATGAGTCACTTTGAACCATGGAGGAGCCAATGGGAACATTTAAGGGGTATCTGGCAAGAATAAAAGACTTGAAATACTGAAAGGTGTTTAAATGGAACATTGAAAGGGTTTTTGGGAACCCTAAAGAGGATTCTTAGAATGTCCTGAAGTTGTCTCTTGGACCCATCAAAGCAGATAGGGCAATTAATAGTCGCTTGGATCACTGCACGTCTCTCAGAACCCTGCAATTCTCATGGACCTCTGTAAGCCTCCTGAAGGGATTCCTGAAGATGTCTTTACAATCCCTTTAAATGTCTCTCTGATCCCTAAAAATGTTTCCAGGATCTCTGAAGATGTTTCCGGGATCTCTGAAGATGTTTCTGGGATCTCTGAAAATGTATCTGGGATTACTGAAAATGTCTCTGTGATCCCTTAAAATGTCTATGGGATCCCTGAAAATCTATTTGGGATCCCTGAAGATGTCTCTGGGATCCCTGAAAATATCTCTGGGATACCTGAAGATGTCTATGGGATCTGTGAAAGTGTCTCTGGAATCCCTGAAGATGTCCCTGGGATCTCTGAAGATGTCTCTGGGAACCCTAAATATGCCTCTGGGATCCCTGAAATATCTCCAGAAACCCTGACGGAATCTCCAGAAACCCTGAAAGAGTCTCCAGGAACCTTGAAGGAGTCTCCTAAACCTTTAAGGAGTCTCTGGAAACCTTGGAAGTCTCTGGAAACCTTGAAAGAGTCTCTGGAAACCTTGGAGAATTCGGGAATAATGAATATGTCTTCAAACATCCTGAAGTTAGTGGAAACATTTAAGTCTTTGGGAACAGTACTGCATGCCTTTTGGACCCTAGCATGTATATTCGATCCCTGAAAGCCCCCTGAATAACCTTTGAAATGATCCGAGGGTACCAAGGATCTTTGAGAGCACACTGACTTTTGATTGCATCCAGATGTCAGAAGCAGGATTAGATTCATTGTCTTCAGTACAAAATGAAGATTCGAAAGTGCCAGGTACCAGGTGGCAACACTTGACAAAAAAAAGGGTATTGAAAGACAGACATGAACAAACAAGGCCATGTCTGAAGCAGTAACCAGAGTAATGGCCCTGATGATGGGTCAGCCTTAGTGTTTTCCACATCATGATTGGTCCTCCTGATGGTCATTTTCATTACATCAATGTTATTCAGGCCAGAGCTAACCACCATTAACTATAATGACAAACCTGGATATGGGCACGACATTGAACGCTCGCCAAGTTGACATTCGCCGGCACTTCTAAATAATGTAGGATTTTCGGTCGGTGCTTTTTCAACTGGGGAAATGCCATTAAATGCATTTACTCAAGAAGGCAGACTAGAAGAACTCTTTTTGCCATGGCACACAAAAAAAAATTAAGTTTGTGACGAATTCCGCCGATGATAACATAAAACCTGCAGACTTTTCTCTCTGTACATCTCGTTACAATTGCCTACGCACAATTCAATCAAGGCAAACAAACTAGATTGCTATTTCAAAGTACAATGCGGCTTTTCTCAGAGTGTCCGATGTATACACAATGCGGGTTCTTGCACAAACTGCATGGCTGAATAAAACAATGAACTACAATTGCATTTTGTCCTATGTCCAAAGAAGACAGAATAGGAGTCAAAGAGGTAGCGATACCGGTAGGAATACGAGAAAATCTATAGCGAAAGGGATCAGAAATCGATAAACTGTCCCTTCTTCCCATGGGCAAACTCGCTCAGCTTTTGAGCATGGACCACTTGAAAATCAAGGAACAATCGTAGCTAGTATAAAACGTGAAGTTCTGCTACTAACCAGTCGATTCAATTCAACTCAGTACCCTACAGTCAGCAAACAAATGCCATATGGTAATGGGGCATACAAATTTTCAGGAGAATGGTCTTATGTCAATATTGACTTAGTTATCATGGTTAAATTGAACATGTAATAAATTTAAACTGTCACTAGGAAGGCTTATCTTATCATCCAATCAGCTGTGCAAACAGAAGGACCAAAAGTAAACTTGGTTTTCTCACAAAGCAAGGTCAATGATTTTGAATGAATATTAGTAAGTAGTAGAAGATATAGTAAAAGTCACCTCTGTATCACTCCCCTACCTTAGCCAAACAAGATGTGAATTATAACATTAACTTGTTTAAAGAAGCTTAACAGATAAGCTTTTGCATCTGGTCTTCAATGAGTCCCAATTTAGAGTGAAGAATTTCTGTAAAACTAGAAGAATGTTGGGAATTGCCCTTACCAAATTTGGCTTTACAAATCTGATTAAGCATTTGGATATCGCAAATTTGAATTATCCTATGAACGATCCAGATAGGAGCGCACTATTCCAACATGGAACGAATCAGAATTGCGTACCCAATTTGCGCTACATTTTTTGCACGTTCGTGAAATACATGTTGTATGAATCTTAGTCTGTTTTGCAACCCCAATTAGCTTGGTTAAATGATTATTCTAAGATTTAGCACCAGTAATATTAAGCCAATCCGCAAAAAGGTCCATGCACAGGTTGACGTCTCGGCATTTCTCGCCTCACGACTTCCCAGGTAAGTCAATGGTGTTCCGCACACGAGTCGACTGGCAAATTGTGAGATTGCCTCTCGAGTGTCAAACAAACCGTACGACCTGCTGAGAATGGGAAAATCGAGCATGACGCTTAAATCGTTCACAAAAGACGTGGCAACGTCTATGTAAAATCGACCCTTACGTGGAGGACAAATGCATGCGTCACATCAAACCTGACGCACATATCAATAATAATTTGAGATGTCGAGACGTCGACCAGTGTGCGGAGGACCTTAGACTCTAGCCCAGGGGTTGGCAACCTACGGCTCGCGAGCCGCATGTGGCTCTTTCGATGCCAAGTTGTCTTTATAATATTGAAACAACAATTTTAGTGGCTCTTTAGAAACTGAGAAATTTTTTAAATTATAACTTTTGGCTCTTCTGGCTCAAAAGGTTGCCGACCTCTGTTCTAGCCAACTAAAACATCTAATAAATCTAGGATGGCATTCCATCATCTAATCGCAATGCAAAAAGAAGGACCAAAAACGACCAATAGAAAACTTCCATTTTGGGACAAAGTTCGGTCAATGGTCTCCAACGATTATTTCGCACCAGGTCCTCGATGAATCCCAATGTAGTGAAGAATTTTTGTTACACTTTAGAAATGTAGTAGCCAGAGGTAAACACTGCAAGGAGTCACCTTGCCTTATTTAAATTCAGCAAAAGAAGCAAGATGATCTTTGGTTTAAATGAGATTAAGGAAATCGATAAACTGCCCTTTTCCCCATGGGCAAACTGTAACTCGAGGCTTCTGGCAAATCAAGATACTGTCATTGTTCAATTTGGCATCAGCCCCCACTAACCCACTTTCCCCTCAACTGCCCCCAATTGTCCCTTTTACCACAAACTTGGTTTCACCCCTCAGTGCTTTTATCTTTTCTATGTAGCTCCATGTTTTAATGGACCTTTTTGTTTATCTTGGCTCTAGCTCTTGTTTTTGGCATTTTCAATGTTTATCTTTATAGGGGTGACCAATGACTATTTTGGCAGGGGGATAAACCCAGGTTTTTGGACATTTCTTTATTGTCAGATTTTTAGCAAGTGCAAATTGCTCGACTTTCATAAAGAGTTACATCCACAAGGTGTGTGGTGTCTGCACTTACAACCCAAATATTTTTTTGAGGAAAATTGACAAGTTTGATAGAGATAGTCGGATGCTTTGTTAGAAAGAATTCTCTTATTTTTACCAATTATTCACCGTATTAATTATTCGAAACTTACTGATGTTTAAAAATCAGCAATACACCAAAATCGATATTTAGATGGATCAGAAATCTATAAACTGTCCTTGCAACTCTGCAAGTTTGGACATGTGGAAAACCAATGAATAACCATTGCTACAATAATAAGTTTAACTTCCTAGCACTGAAATGTTCATAAACGATTAGTGTTACTGACCAGTCTCAATTTATGTAAAACTTAGAGGATCTTTAGCAAAAAAAAATTGGATTAAAGTCATTTCTGAATAAAAAAAAATCGATAAATTGTCCTACAGCTCTTAATTTCATGAAAATCAAGGTAAATTGTCATAAACTATTCGAGATTTGTATAACTTCTATTAGGGCTTATAACACTGATTTTGGTTTAACTGTATACATGATTTTGAGTCTTTGATACCCCATTTTCCTAAGTAGGAGCTAGAGACTTTCACGAACAGACTTAGAAGAAATAGTTTAAGACCATCATTAGATGAAAAACTGCCAACAACAAGAAAGGCAAGTTAAAATTGGTTGTTTCTTAGAGAAAAAAAAAATCTGCTAACAATAATGAAAGTTTAAGAAGATAAAAAAAATAAGTCAAGAAAAGGATAAAAAAAATGGTCTACTACCTTCTTAATAGACTCTTGCAACAAAAAAAAAAAAAAAAGGCTTTTCTCCAAGAAGCCAAAGTAAGAATTCCTGAAGCGCAGTTTTTCATCGAAAAAAAGCCAAGAAAAAAAAAATCAATGAAGCTCAGAGGAGTTTTTGGCAATTTAGTGACTATTATGACACCGTTGTGCACGAGATCAATTAAGGTTAGTTGTACAATCAACAAGCGATTAAACTTACTGCAACCAAAGTACGAGACTGGCATTTTCAAGAGTAGAAAAACAACTTCAGGCACAAATTGGACAAATAATAAGATTTTATAAGAGGACTTACAACTTCTTTAAACTTATTTTTTCAAGACACGAGTGTCATGAAAACGAGAACAAAGATTGGGCTTGAAATTACATAGATTTAACACATTTGCAACAGAGGTTTGAACCATGATTTTCTGAACCATTTTATATTGAATTATTTGGGTAGCATTATTTGACGTGAGAAATTTCGTGTTAATCGAACCTATATTTATAAATATAATTTAGAGAGTGAATGTTTAAGATTGATTTTGTAATAAAAGATGACTTTCGTGACAATTTTGAATAAAATTCCTGAAATGACCATAGCATTTTATTTATAAATCAGGAAAGATCTCTTGTAAATTGGATAAATGTTTTGAAAGTTTAAGAAAAACTTCCTGAAATGGCACATAATTAATTACTATATGCCTACTAACTGTTTGCTAAGCATAGTTTGGGATAAATTTAGGATTGTTTTAAGTTTAGGATTAATTTAAATACACACTCATGACAAATTCCAAGAAAATTTTATTTAAAATTCGTGAAAATTCAGTACATGTGCAGACCTAAAAATTTTTAAAAAAAGTTGAATAAATTTCGAGAAAATTCAGGTATAATTTCGTCAAAGTTTGATGAGGAGAATTCAGAAGTATCATGACAGCTAAGGATATAAATTAGCAATAAATTCCCATGAAAACTACATTAAAAATCAAAATTAAAACGTAAAAATTAAGAAGTAGGCTTATAAAAGCTTGATAACAATCGAAATGTCATTCAACAGAACTTGTGCAATAAAACAACTCATCTTTGATCTTCAATACATAAATTAAATTTGAGTCTTATAAAACTAACATGAGTTATAAGGATTTTTGTATCAGTAGCCTATCTTCGATTTTCACTAATGCCAGGTATCCCAGCCACTTTTAGGGATAAAAATATAGGAATTATAGGACATTTTCTTTGAAAATATAGGAATTATAGCACAGGATGGCAAAAAGTTTTTCATATTCAATATTTAGATCTTTTTAGGACATTTTTAGATTAAATTTTAAGACTTTTTAAAAGTTAAGTGACTTTTTAAATGTATACTACTGAATTTTATTTTCAATTCACATTTATGCCAAAATAAGGACAAAATTTACTGTGTTTTTAGTGCATTTTAGTGCATTGTTTTTTTTTTGCAAAGAATATATAGCAGTCATAATAACTCTTGTACATGTAATTTCAACTTTTGAAACATAATTTTTACAATAATTACGCAATTATTCAGAGAGTATTTAGGACTTTTTAGAAATATTTAGGACTTTCAGGACTATTTTTGGAATATTTAGGACTTTTAGGACTTTTTTAGAAATAGTTAGGACTTTCAGGACTTTTTTTGGAATATTTAGGACTTTTAGGACGTTCAGGACTTGTTTGTCACCCTGTTTATTGCAATCCTGTACAGAAGTAAGTGAAAATATAAGACAATTTAAAGAAATATAGGCGAATATAGGACGACATCAAAAATATAGGAATTTATAGGAAATATAGGACGGCTGGGATACCTGCAATAACGCTGGTTTAATTTTTCAATCTTCTCAATACATTTTTTTATATTATCGTCTACAAATTCCTCAAAATTCTTTCTTGAAATATTGGAATCGCTGTAACATTTTTCCAAAACCAAGTCCATCGTAAATTCGTGTTTTTCCACCACACAAAAAAGCAGCCGAAAAAAAACATTCAATACAAAGGCCATGAATTCTTATATCAATTAACATCTTTCTAGAGTGTCTTCAACCCTCGCTCCTATCCAAAAAAAATCTCTTTCGTCCATTGTTTTATTCTGTTGTTGTTGTTGTTGTTGTTGGTGGTGGTCAGGTCATTCTTCAGCTTGTTTTTTACAAGAAACCAGGATTTGTCTTTTTGACCAGCTTAGATTTCCGTTTTCAGTCCATCTACTTAATGGCACTGGGCGCATTGTTTCCTTATTGAACCCCGATGACATTGGGCAGATTGGAGGATAGCAAGACAGAAATTATGGTTGCCTGTCCACCTCCAAAGACTTTTCTCTCCAGGACCTAGTATTTTTCACTCTTTTTCTGTCTTTTTTTCTGGCTCGACTGATATTTACTAGATGCAATAAAAACAAGTCTTTTTTTTTGTGTGCTAGCTAGCTCTGTCTGTTTTTTTTTTTTTTTTTTTTTTTTTTTTGCTACAAAGGACCATCGATTAAGATTGGAGAGTTAGATAAGTTGGGAGTCAGCTGGCCAAAGTGAGAGTTCAATACAATGATTGGATGTTGGCCAGAAAAGCAATAAAATCTATATCCCTCCACTCTCCATATATTGGGTGGCAAATGCAATTCTCACTATCTATCCAGTCTCATGCATGGATTTTCTACTAAGCCATATCGAAAAGTGTGACCTGCATTTTTTTTTTTTTTTTTGCTTCTGGACTTTTTTTTTTTTTTACTTCTTGCACCACTATTTTCTTCTGCTTGTGACATATGTATGACCCCTGTACTTTTTTCTTGAAGGGAAATGGAGAGGCTTAAAATGATGAGGCTTTGTGGCCATTGGCTATAAAAATAGGCAAATGGACACCCAACGTCTCATTTGCATATTTTTGTGAAACTAGTATCTGGATAATGGATCTTCTTGGAGATGGAATATCTGGGATCTTAAGGGATTTAAAGATGTTGGAAACATCAGCTTAAATCATGGCCGGGAGGATAAGAAACCAGTGTTCAATATGCAAATTTCTCACGTGGTTTTGACCACTTGGAAAATGTGATTTGACATTAGGATCGAAATGCAATATAACGCCCTAACATCTTGGTAGATATATACACGTACGATATGTAGCTGGTAGCTGGTGGTATGTGGAGTATAAATGCCCAAAGAATACCTGGACGCAAATGTATTTAAGTGTATTTTTCTAGTACCCCTCCATGCCTTTGCATTGCACCAAGGTAATGCTGGGAAGACAAATGGTGAAAGCAAGGGGCAGCCATGTCGATAAGTTTTCCCATGTGTAAATAATCCCTAATTTACAAAATCAAGACGATTTGTACAGGGTTTATAATTGGTGGTTTGCAGAGTATAAAAGCCCAAGGAACATGGCTGCCCCTTGACATGTTCATTTGGCCTCCCTGCATTACTTCAGTGCAATGCAATGGCATAGGGGCTATAAACGTAAAATACACTTACATGTATGTCAAGGAGACATTTGCGCTCACGTGTTTTTAAGACATTTATACTCCATATACCACCAGCTACAAACCTTGTACAAATAGTCTTTTTTATTACGAATTGGGGAATACTTACAAATTGGCATACTTATTTATATGGCTGCCCCTTGCTTTTTACATTTCGCTTCTCTGCATTACCTCGGAGCAATGCGCGAAGGCATGGGGTATACAGTGAAACCTGTGAATAGCGCACCCCATTGGGAACGAGCCAATGGGTGTGCTACTTGGAGGGATGTGCTATATGAAGGTTCAGCTAAAGTGATGACCATAATGAATCAGATATATATTATTATCCTAATGAAGATGCACAAATACATATGTCGCAATTTTAAATGGTTTTTAACATAAAACAGAAAAATACACATAGAAAACAAATTTACGTATCGTATACAACTGCATTTATGTAGATGTAGCCATTTTTACTTTATATTGAGTGTACATGCATGCATCTAAATTCCTTTTTTAAATGGTAAACATATGCATTCACTATGCTAATGTATTTTATTTTAAATTTATCGCCCTCATTTTGGGATTTCCCAGTGGGTGAAATTTCATCGTTGCTTTGGCATACGCTCTTCGCAGGTAAAACCGCGATTTTGTCCCAAGAAAACAGTGCACCGCAATTCGCGATTCACCATTAATGCATCATCACTTGTTAAAAGTTAGAAAAATCAATCGCCAATTTTTTTTTTCATGAAAACCAAAATGTCCTTTAATTTAGAGGATTATAAAATAAGGTACATGCACACGTATGTGTTATCTCTTACAAACAACAGCCTTTTACATGAAATTTATTTTTCTTAAAAAGGCTAAAAGCTAAAACCTTAATTCGCTTAACAATGCATGAGTAATTTCGTCTCAATCCTAAATTATTAATGAACCTAAAAGCAAGCTTTTAGATTTTCTGCATATTTAAAGCTCCTTTAATTACTCTTTTAAACATCACATGGCATTGGTTTTGAAAAAAAATTATATGAATGAGATATAAGTATCACATATCATGTAAAAGTCAAGTATTTTTAATAGGATGTAGCCTACTTCGAAACTTTCAAAATTCTGTGACTTTTAAAATCAAAATTATGAAAACTTCTTGTCATAATTCAACATTCATATTTTGTATCACACAATCAACTATTAAAACAGTTTTTTTTTTCCTTTATCATATCTAAATTCAAAAGCATTTTTGGATAAAAGTGTTCAAAGACATGTCAAATTTTATTTCCATATGATGAAGGAATCAAAAGGGAAATTCCCCTTTTCAATAAATGCAGGTATGGCAAATTGTCATTTTTTTTTTTTTGATAAATTGCAAATTGGTTACAGATGAAAACCAGGTGAAATATTTTTTCTTGAATTTTTATACAAAATAAATCACTTTTTTCTGACTATTCCATACGTCAATTTTCACTGACAATTCAATGTTTTCCAGGTCTCTTAGAACCCTTTATAAATCCACAAGATCTTATAAACGACAATTCATAGTTTTTCAGAATAAATTCCATGTTTTCAAATTTCCCTAATTTTTAAGAATAAATCACTTTTTTCTGACTACTCCATAATTCAAATTTCACAGACAATTCAATATTTTCTAGGTCTCTTACAACCCTTTTAAAAAAGCTAAATCTTATAAATGATATAACTGGCAATGTGAAAACAGGTTTAATATTTTTATTGCATTGCCCTAATTTCTCAGAATAAATCACTTTTCTCGGACTATTCCATAATTCAAATTTCCCTGACAAATGCAATATTTTCCAGGTATCTTAAAACCCTTTATAAATCCACAAAATCTTATAAATGATAATTGTCACTGTGAAAACAGGTTTAATATTTATGTTGCATTGCCCTAATTTTTCACAATAAAAATTCCACGTTTTCAAAATTGCTCTAATATTTTTAAGAATAAATCACTTTTCCCTGACAATTCCATGTTTTCCATATGAACAAAAGCAGCTAAATTTCAGTTGTTGTTTTTTTCAGTCAGAAATCAATGTTAAACAGTTGATCAGGCACATCACAAAGTTCCAAAAACATGTTTCCAACTGCCAATCTTTGGATAATTTGTCGTATATGACAGTCTAGCGTAAACTTCAATATCTGAAAAGTCGCAAGTAAAAATTTCAAAAAGTTGAAGAATCAAAAATGTGAAAAAGTGAGCAAAGCATCACACCGTAAGGCCTACATGTGGAATAATAACATCACATTTCCAGACATTGATAGAGCAACAGCAGCACCAGCTTGCTGCCCAATTTGACACATATTTCTTTTTCATCATTTGCGCGCGCGCGCGCGCAGCAAAGAACACTGTCGTACTGTCGTCCGCTCGTAGTACGAGAGTGTCGCGTTGGGCGCGCGTATAGCGAACAAGCTTATTGGAAGTTAGTTGTGGGGAAAAAACTGAAAAATCTTTCATAAATTTTTCAACCATTTCTTCTTGGTGAGCTGGCAAGACGAAGATTGACAGTCGTTGAAAGGCAGTGACATATGAGGGTGGCAGCGGAGTCACTTTGCACCGTGGTTTCTTGTGTCCAGGAGGGAATCGGTGTCAGCGTTGAAGCGTGGATACACCACCAACACAGCACGGACAATGAGCGCCAAATCAGGCAAAGAATTGCGAGGAAACGACAGAAAACCTCCGTTGCTGGGAGCCTCCGATGCCATGGGCATACGGATCCTCCCGATACTCCATTGCGCCTTAACGTGAAGCCGATGACGGCGCCACCAGGCGCGCGCGCAATTTGAAACGATGTCGCGCAACATACTCTCGGGGGTTCAGCGGTTATACTAACCGGATTCATTAACAAAGGAAGATCAATTCAATTCAACTCAGTGCCCTACAATCGGCAAACAAATGCCATGCGGTAGGTGGTGGGTCGTACCCGCCGATGACGGCGCCACCTAGCGCGCGCGATTGGAAACGATGTTGCGCAACATAATCTCGGAGGTTGCGGTTATACAAACCGATTTCATTAACAAAGGAAGATCAATTCAATTCAACTCAGTGCCCTACAATCGGCAAACAAATGTCATGCGGTAGGTGGGGAGTCGTACCCATTTTCAGGAGAATGCGACGATAAACGGCGCCACCTAGCGCGTGCAATTGGAAACGATGATGGCGCCACCTAGTGCACAATTGAAAACGATGACGACGCCACCTAGCGTGCGCAATAGAGTAGATCCTTATTACCAAACTGGGCATGCGCAAACTCGTTTTTTTAACTGTGTGGGAGGTTTGCATTGGTTACCACAAAAGGGCGCTAACTCAAAAACAATAGTCGCACAACGTACTCTCGGAAGTTGCGGTTATACTAACCGGATTCATTAACAAAGGAGGATAACTCGGTACCCTACAATCAGTAAACAAATGCCATGCAGTATGGGGATCGCATATCAGTAGCGACTTAGAGATCATTGTTAGACTGAGCATGAAGTGAATTTAAACTATTACTTGGAATACTACACTATCGTCTAATCACATGCGAAAAAAAGGACCAACAGTTAGCGTCCGATTTGCGCACATTACTCGGTCAACGGTTTTGAAATGATTATGCCTACTTCTAAAATGATTATTAAGGTGCGTTTACACCGCGCGAAAATGGAAAACAAGTTGTACGAAAACCAGACGACTGCGGCAAACGAGAAA
>JAQGCC010004086.1:0-13809 GCA_034698905.1 Xestoiulus laeticollis
ATAACGACTTTTACGGCGTATAACTTATTGATGCGCATGCGTAATAGTGTGTTTATCGTTCTCGTTAAGATTAAAGGAAACCTGCCAATCAGGCCCTCTATTATCAGTAATATAAACACGCTTCGCAGACTGGACTATAGACTTTCATCGCCAGTGTTTTGTACACAATGTAGCACTCTAGTAGATGACAGGTTAAAAAAAAACGGAAAGAAATGTTAGAAATGTAGTTTAACTATAAATTTCGTCTAAGGCTATTCATTTTGATGAGGAAAGGAGATCGAAAAGTCGACACGAAATCGATAATCGACATATTTAATGTTTCTTGCTTGCGTCATATATTGCCGGGTAACGCTTTCAATTTTTCTGTCTGCAGACACCCGAAAAAGAAAATGCATTCCTTTGCTAGTTGGCATTTGTAGTTTGTCTCCGAAATTTAATTCATGACGCCTCTTGTTTCTTGTTTTTTATGCTTTCCAATGTGATACAATTTCATTCTATATTGAATTAAATCAGTCCTCTGCCTTAATTGCATATCAGGAAATAAGACAGCCAGACTATATCAGAATGAAGCATTGGGGAATTGGAGAGGTTTTTTATTATTATTATTATTCTAGAAATGTAATTCGAATTTTATTTCTTACTTTAAGCAAACTAATTTATTTTACTCTGAAAAACGTGTCGCAAATGGCCCAAGAAATTGAATTACATAATCAATACTTTTCGTCGCCTCTGGAAAATGGGAATTGCGGGCCTGACAAATTGTGATAAATCATGGCGTCCAACTATGCTTCGTTATAAACTCGAATTTCACATATGGTTTGCCTATATCTGGAAATGGTAATCCTGTTTTTCTTGGCGATTTTCACTCGCTATACTATGCTTTCTTAAAATATTCAGAAGTAAATTTTTCGAATAGTTCGGTATATTGAGTCTAAACTAGGCTTTGTATCCGATGTAACCTTGTATCTGCCAGATGTCTTGGCACACATTTTGGATTCTTGTCATTTGCAGCAAAAGTATCTATGACAAGATCTTTTTTAAAATCTGTTCATATGCAAACTAGGAAAGCATTATCCAACAATCAGCATGAACTATTATACATGGTAACCTTTAGTGGTTTCAATAGGAATACTATTTTGATAAAGCTGCATATGTTTCATTCATATACATGTATAAGCGGCTAAATTTATACGAAGTTGATATTCTACTTCACTGTGCACGTTTCTTTGATCGTTCACAATCTCATATGATGTACATGTATGCTTTTAAACGACAAATTAATGATTTCTTAAAGTTTTGATTTGTGTCAAGCAGGTTTTCCTCATTTATTTAATTGTCAGGGAATTTGGATCGACTAGGAATAGTCATGAAAAATTGATTTGTTTTGGGAAAAAGTAAGGCAAATTCAATATACCATATTTATTCGTGTAATGGTCTCACCCATGCATACTTTATACCTTTTTGTGGGGAAAGCACAGTTTTACTTTACATTTAAAAAAAATTGTTAACACACACACAACTCAGTCTTTAACTATTTAAAAACGCCATTTCAGTTTAATAAAACTTTGCATTTTTTAACAAAAAAAATTGTGAACACGCACAACTATTTAATGGCACGATATTTCGTGTGTTTTGTTAATACATTTTTTTAAAAAATCTTAAAATTTATAATTATCAATAATTTTTAATTTAGTCATGGCATGGTGAAAAAACCGTTTTAATGGCACGGTAAAATCTGGTAAAGTGACCACTTTTCATAATTTGGTTTTAGTACATACGTGAATCTTTTCCTTCATAAAAAGTCTGTGTATTGTGACCACCTGTATTTAGTCACCGAATTTGGCCATTTTTTTGGTGGTCACCTTTAGCAAGTTTTCACTGTAGTTTTTTGTGATCCAAAGTTGAATTTAAGGAGATCATATCTACTGAACTTTCTGTAAATACCATTTGGTAGGCATAGTGTCAGTTTTTTAAAGTCGAGAAAGTTTAAAATTTCATTTCATGGGGAACCCTTTAGTTTTAATTAGTTGAATGTACCCAATCTCAAAATGTAAGTGTTTGTCTGCATCATACCAAGCACCACGTTTGGTATTGTCCTATATTGGGCAATCGATAGACTAAATCATTCCTCATGGGGTAAAGTGCATGCTGCAGTGCAAAACTGAACTATCGACCCCAGACATCTTCCTTTAAGTGTGAGTATATTTTTGCATATTTGTTTTTCCAAATATCTTCGTGCCGATTTTGAGTCCTGCCTTATCAGAGTTTAGGAAACAAGCTGTTTAGTTCCGAAAGGCTCAACGTGTTTGAATTATTCATGTTTGGGGCATGGCAGACGATGGCATTTGCATGTTATCTATCATATATTTTCATAGTTGATTTAAATTTATGTGCTGTGCGTCATAAATATACTTAAAATGTTATCACCGCATTAAATTTAGGTATGTACCGCGCACACTATATACAGATTTACGACCTGAGGCCTACGGGATCAGGGCAAATCGACGATTATTTTTCCAAAAGTCTCATTTCATGATTTATTCATTCAGGAAATTCCCGTTGTCCACTTTAACGGTTATCGTCTAATAAAGCGCAAATAACTCGGGTAAACATCATTGTTGGAGCCTCTTGTGCCTGGACGACTCGTCAATTCCAAACCTAAATTATGGGCAGAGCAATGGGGGAAAAAGTTTTGGTGTTTGCAACTGGGTTGAATGTATTACACGCAGAGCATCTCTTCTAATCAGATTTATTTTCCATCTTCGTGCGCATTAGAAGGTAAATTGAAGCCAAATGTTTGGCAATGTTTGCCGGTGAGCGTTTTTTTTTTTTATAATTCGATTTCGTGTCGAGTGTCTTGGTTTATCAAAACATGAAGCACGCACGCCTACGTTTCAACAACATTTTGAACGATATTATAGGTCGGATTCCAGCTGAGCTAGCATTATCCAGCTTGATCACCCAGTGCTTGTTTGGTAGTCTATGGTCAAGCACAGTGGGTATACTTAGCAGGGTGGCCACAGGTCAGGGAAAAAAGTGGTCTGGGAAATTTGTGAGAAGTCAGGGAAATTTTCCCAAATAAAAGCAAAATGTTATCCCTGCACTCAGTCTGTTTGCAGCTCCATCTCCAATCCTCTCAGCTGCATTTTTTTGCATTTGAACCTATCTTGTTTCTTATGTTTTCATCAACAGAACTTTGCGCATTTTTTGTTCTTTTACGTAAACGATTCTTCTCAAAACAAGATTAGTTAAATTGTTTTCCTCTATAGCTGAGTATATGCCGTTATTGGACGTGTGTCCAACAGAGAGCTTAGGAGCATGTTTAACGAACAGCAGTTATGTTGAAGTTGATAATAATGCTTTTTTTATTCTTTAAAAATTTGTTTGATAAAATTCAACAACACCAAATAAAGTGTGCTTTCCTTATTCAAATTTACTTTCTTTCCCTGGGAAACAATTTATAAGCCCTTACAATCCAGCTGGACTTGTAACAAAATCTAGTTTTTTGCCAAGCTTCTAATTGAAATTGCTATTTTATTTTTCATTATGACAAACAAAATTATATGCATTAACGAGTAAGTTTTGGTCATGGAATTTTGAATTTTAGTCAGGGATATTAAAATTGGAAATTTTGTGGCCACCCTGCTTAGTCTTAATTAAGACACTCATCTTCAGAAATGACTAACACTACATATGTCTTATAATTTTGAAATGTATTGAGCAACAAAGTTGGTAGAACAAACGAGTAATTTATCATCCAGTTATGTAAAGAAACCTTGGAACGACCCGCTGGATAAAATATCCAATAATTGTAATTGCCATGGTCCCAATGGCACGTTACTTGGTTGTTCGTTAGGCCCATTGATAATATCTTGTTGAGCATCATATCCGCCACTGCATCTGAGATGATTTCCAGGTCATCTACGCACTTGATGTTATAATTGGGTAAATAAGCAACTGTCTTTTGTTCATGTCATGTCGGGTCACGCAGGAATAAATTTACTGCTGTAACATTCTTTTTAAATAACGCTGAATTGGACTGCTTATAGTGCTTTGTCCTCATTTATGAAATCATAGTGCTGCTTTATGTCAGAATTGTCTTCTGAATAAAATTACTGCAGCGTTTGTATTTGGCACAATCCATAACAGATGAGGCAAGACAGTTGAAGACTAGGGCATTTTTATTGTGTTAAGTGTCTTAATACTGATAAATGTTTTAGCACATGTATCATAATATAATATCATATCATGGAGTTGCTCATTTTTATTTTGTAAAAGAATGAAAATTTAACAGTTAAAAACCATAAAACGTGAAGAAAAGGCTTAAATTTTTTTGAAAAAAATTATAAAATAAATTACTTCATTTTGCAATAATTGTATAGAACTAGTCAACATATCATTTAATATAAATTGAAACTAAAACTGAAAGGAAGTAAGCATTGGGAATTTCCCCTAATACCCAGCAAACATACATTAAGTGCTAATTCCAACCGCATTTTTTTAGTTAGTTACAACTATCTTAGCACAGCTTTTAGTTGTAACTGACTTTTAAATGACCCTTAAATTTTGAACAACCCTGTCAAGAATGCTAATATGGCAGGCATATACTTTGAGCATTAATATCCTCGCATAATTTCAATTTTTTCGGAAAAATGCAACTATTTATGAAACTATCAGATTCTTGTTATATTTCCAAATATCCGGTATTTTTTATTTTAACGAAAATTTCACGATATTTTCGAACCCTTATGTCTAAAAACTTTGTTTACTTTGGTAAGATCCAACCCCAATATGGGGGTCAAGCCAAGAACGCTAGCTCCAGTTTTCTGAAAAACTTTTGCGGTAAGCTAGTGACGTCATTGCAATGCTCGGGATGAATGCCAGGGACTACAAAGGAACGGAATTGATTTTTTTTTCCGCGTTTTGAAAGCTGGTTTTTACGGGCAAGTCTAAACATTTTTTTATGCTAACCACGAAATGGTCGATTACAGTGTATGCGGGCAGCCATCTCTTTATTTATTGTCGTGTCAACGCCAAGGACTTGTCTATGCGAATAGAGCATTTCCTGGCAAGTGTCCACGTTTTTATTGCAAGGTGCGACCGCCTTTCATTAATGCACCGAATCGTGGATTCGAGGAAAACATTTCAATTACATTGCCTTTTATATTCCACCCCCCCCCTCCTTTTTTGTCCGTCTGCTGCCATTGTCAGGTAGCTTGCAAGCGTGCTTGCTTTGCTCCACGTGGTTTTTCCGTCCTCGTAAGCAATTGGACGTAACATTTCTTATTCAATTTTGAAGGGAATGCTCCTGGGAAAAAACAAACAATTGCAGCCTAATTTACAGATCCTGACTCCTTGTGCTGTTTTATTTGTAGCCGTGTATACGTCTGTGAGCTTGGACGCAAGTGTGGTTTTGTCTATGAAAGTAGGCCTCCTTGCAATGCAGAGGAGTTTGTAGTGATTGCTCGCTTTCAGGCGGGCATTAACGTCATAAGTTAATAATGACTCTTGTTATCTGTTTATTTGAGGATGCATACTAATTTGGAGGTATCAATTTTACAGTTGACAACACCCTTAATTTGCTAAACAAACAATTGCAGTCTTAATTTACGATTCCTGACACTTTTTGTTTTGTTTGTCACCAGGATACAGGGTGGCCATAATGCATTTCTGGCAGTACAAAATGAAGAAAGAAAAACTCGTTAAGTTTTTTACACAATGTCAATACTCTTCCACATGTGCGTACTTTGTAGCCCGCAGAACGTTTACGCAATATTCAATTTCACGCCATGTGTTGTACAGCATCTCTTGGGTGGCACCAGAAACAGTGTCAATTATCCTGCTTTTGAATGAGTCCAGATTGCATTCACTCTCTATTCTCGACATAATCTCACAGGAAAACGTTTAGGACTGGGTGCATGGTTCGAACACAAGGACCGGATGTAACCAGCGTCGTGGGGTGCCTGTAGGCAGTCGAAATCTCAGGGCCTTTTCCTAGCCACAGGGCCTTTTCCTAGCCACAGGGCTCGTACAAGTCCTTGAAAGCCCTTAAAGTGCTTACTTATGCTTCCATCAGCACCATTCCTCAATTGTTCTTAATTTTCTTACAGTACACTTGAAAAATCCTTAGATCTTCGGCTTCTTTTTCAACTTGAAAACCTGTTTGCACCCTGTAACCAACAGTTTTATTAAACAAACAGAAATATTATTGTCGTTGCTAAAGAAATCACATTTTAAAACAACCGGAGGGATAAATTAACACTTGATAACTGACTCTGTTGTAATGTCCGGTACGGGACCCTTATTCGAAAAGTCCATAGACAATTGCCTAGATTGCCCAATTAGTAATCCGGCACTGCGTGCTTTTCCCAGCCACATTCCGTTTCTGATAGGTAATTAATTGAGGCGAGGTGTTTAATACAGCCAAACTCTTAGGGTCCGAAATGACGTCAACAAAAATTGACTTCCCCCCCCTTATAAATCAACAATCGTCATTTCAGTTACCCCAACCCCCATATACGTCAACAAGTTTAATATTTCTGTCTTAACACGTAAATATTGTATTAACGCGGATCCTGCATACTATGGGACACTTTCTTAGTTTAAAAATGAAAATTAATACAAAATATGTAAAGAAGTTGACTGAATACATAAAGTGTGCTTTACAGTAGCTTGTTTTAATAACGACATTTGTTTTATTCTATTGAAGAGAACGAGTTAGAGCATCTGTAAAAATCTAATTCCTTGTTGACACCCCCCCCCCCATAGTCAACTAGCGTCAATATTTTCACTACCCCCTACCCCCTCAGCTGTTAACGTCATTTATGGACGGTCCCTTGCTGTAGTGCATTCGTCTTCATGGAATACCATGGGTAAGCACTCTAAATACTCTAGGGGCGTTCTTCATATGAAAAGTTGGACCACCCTGGTATGGGGCGATCGTAATATAATATGCTGTGTATTGAAAATGAGCAAACATTTTTTAATGCTTATCCAGGGGTTGAGTCGATTTGGGTCAAAAGTGGCCCGCGGGCCATGGGTTGGACATCCCTGTCTTGTTGCAACGCAAGAAAGTGGGCTATCTTGCAATGCAGCAGAGCTAGCAGTGATTGCTCACTTTTAGGGGCATTAACGTCATTTTAGGTTAATAGCAAACCATTATGATCTGGCAATGTGACCTGCATGTTTATGGAGTCTTTATTAAGAAAATTAGATATGCAAAATGCACCTTAACAAAGGATAGCTATGGCGATTGCAAATGCTTAAAGATTAACTTAAGTTTCTCCAACTGGGAAGTTGAAAACATCGTCCAATCATGGAAGAAAAAACTTGTGAAAAGTACATAAAGTGTGAATTGTGGAAACGCAAAAAAAAATTAAACTAGTATGATTACCTCACGCTTTTGCATTTTTAAAAAGTAGAACCTTTTATGGTCTTACACGGACGTTTGCAAAAGCAGGAAATTGCGGGGATCCTATATGCGCAGTGGTGTTAAAAATTCTGGCCACCTTCCAGAATGGTTATTAAACGCGAGATGGAATTTTCCGAGTTCGGTTACAAAAATGTTCTGGCGGTTGGGCATATTTTCTACACTTCATTTTTACTTAAATTACGATCACTTTGCGGATTCAGCGTCTCAAAGTGCACTTAGCAGGTGCCTGGTACGTAATAACGTTAGTCAGATTAGCATTACTGTTAACCTAATTTACCAAAGGCAGGTTTGCAGAAACAACTTTGCCTATTAAGGGACTATGTGAGCATTGTTATGCACAAATTTCACTTGGTAAGAGTACATAACTCATATTAATGAATTAAAAGTAATAGACGTTAAATTAATTTACTTCTTCTAAGTGAAGGTTTGCATGCCGAAGCCTAATTAAGTGTCCGGTTTCGTATAATAATAACCTAATCAGATTCCAGATCGAGCTTTCTATTTTGTCTAAGACGAAATAAAAATCGGACAAATTCCTGGTAAGATAGGTGTGGGATAAAATACGTGACCTCGCCTAATTTAAACAGATTGCTGCATTACAGAAAAAATTTCCAAACAAATAAATATCAACTTTTTAGACTCTCCTAGTAAATTACTTCAAATACATTATTTGGGAATATACCAAGTTTCTCAAATTTGGTGACCACAAGCCCATTAACGTCGTCACCACGCATGCGCACTGGCAAAAAAAACATGGCTGCCAATGTCGTCAAGATTAAAGGAAACCTGTCCAATCCCTCTATTTTCATTAGTGTAACGTGATGCCGCAACGTCTTTGAGGAACATAACTTATTGATGTGCATGCGTGATAGATTTTGTTTATCGTTCTCGTTAAGGTAAGTCATTAACGGCAGACTTGCGCAATCTCTCTATTGTTGTCAGTGATCATCAGAGGTCGTCAGTGGTTCTTTTTGTCGTCACTATAGTGACATATAAGAGTCACAGCAAAACGTTACGTGTAGACCAGTCTTAATTAAGACAAAACAGAAATCGTGACCGGGACGACTACACTATCTGCATTATTAGTGATACAATAATGTTTGGTACACGTTATTGACCTTGTGCCAACACATTTTTATTGCGATGTATTGTGCAATTTTATTCACATTCAACACCATGCATGGTGTACACAAGCCAATATTTTTGATTAAATTCGCCCTAAATAAATTGCATTTCTGGTCTCTGGGCCCCACTTCACTCCAGGCTCGTTGGCCTGCCTTAGCCGCTGTTGGCATGCGCGTAATTCCTGTTGGGCTTGCCTTTAGGACCAGGATTGTTTATTGGATTACCTTTTTTTCGGTCTTAAAAACCTTTCTTCCTCCCTTTTTCCCTTCTTGTCTTTGAAGTCATGTCGTTATGTAACTTTGTGCGATTTGCTGGAACTCATGGGGCCTACTTCTAGCCCATGTTATACATGCCGCGCATTTGCCATTGTGTCATTAATCAACGTGAGCTTTTTTTTTTTTTCTGCAGCAATACTTTTCTGGGGCTCTGTGCCCTTGCCTTATGCCAGAACTGCGGGCATGCATAATGGATAAAGCAGCGAGAACTTTGCCAGGCAAGGCTAGATACTCGTGTGGAGATTAAAGTGCATTTACATGACAAAACATTTGGCAACGTGAGTGGTCCCTAACGCCACGGTGGTCATTCGCGTTTGGTTTGTTTCTAGTCTTGGTTTAATAAGATTTATTCGTTGTAGGGCGTCGGAAAAAATCAATGAGGCTAAGCGTTTGTTTGTTTGTTTGTTTTGTCTTCTCTTTTAAATTATCGGTGAAAGCATTCACTAATTCCTTTAACAGCTCGTGATGGATGCTTTTGTTTCCCGCTTTTTTTTATCTTAGAAGACCATTAACTGTTTTAATTTTCCTTTAGACTGATGGCCTTAGCAGTCTTGTCTTGGACTGTCCACTTTTCATTGCCAGTTACAAATGTTCCAGATGGTGGCATTCCCTTTGCCAAAAGCAGTCGTTTTGTCAGAGATGAACTAAGGCATTTCATCATTGCTCTGAAAACTCGTATAGGTCTAGATCAGCGGTCTTCAAACTTCTAAATCCCTGTGGAACAATATTTTTCTAAGTTTTTATTCCTTTGGAATCCTGAGTACAAAAATGCGCTCCGGGCATTTTTTTTGTGTTGTTTCGAGAGAAAATGCTTTAAAAATTGAAATTCAGATATTTGCGATTGGAATTAGTTTTGATCATATAGTCAGCCTTATATCGATTTAATATTGTATGTAATGTAGAATTCTAAACTAGAAGTAGCAATACTGAGCAGTTGCAAACTTGAAATAAATTGGGCTTTCCTAGATTACTCACTGCTCATAATTAAAAATTCATGGTAATGATTCCCCTATCTGTATATACAGCATTTAAATATTTAGTACAAATGTATTGCCTGTTTTTAATAATTTCGTGCTATAATTCATGAAATTTTGCGGGCAATTTCAAGAATTTTTGATAAAATTGGTATACATATATACATGCATGGATAAAGTGTAGAACATTTCTACTTTATTTCACTGAAATGAGATTGGTACCTTGCATTCTAACAAAGTAAAAGCCTACATATATATATAATGGAGATTTTGATTTATATTTCGTGGAGTTCCCTTTTCATAGGATTTGTTAAACAGGGTGGATTAAGTCTGTATTCTTCTCCCTCCCCCCCAATCCCAAACTTTTTTTCGGCAATCGGGCAAAAAACATTTAGCTTCTAGACCCATTTCAAGCACCTTTAGGTACTAAATTTAAAACGGTAATAAGTACAAAAAACTCAATTAGAAACTTTTAGGACACCCTCAAAAAGTGTAGTTTTTTTTTAATATGGGCCTTGGGGCCTAATACTTTATCAACGATTTCCTTCAGCTTCCTAAGGCTCCTATCTGTTTAAGCCCCAGGCCACACTTGGCTGAAAACGCGCGTTTGGCTAGCCTCAAACAAGGTTTTAAATTAAATTCGATGCCCTGTTTGAGGCTAGCCAAACGCTCGTTTCCAGTTTAGTCTGGCCTGGGGCTCATTCGTCAGAAGTTTCATTTTTGCAGCAATTCTCGAAATTTGAGGAGATGCATGGGGCAGACTTTTAATCCACCCTGTATGCTAAACTCGTATATTTAGCATGCCATGAGATAAAAAGGGTCGAAAATCACTGCAACAGACTTAAGGTTGTCGTAATGAAAATCCAGTTTGAATACCACTGGTCTAGATTAAATCGATGTTCTTGCTTGCATGGTCACTTATGACAGAAAGACTTAAGTCAAGATTGTGTGCCAAAGTGCTGAGATTGATAAGTATCACTTAGTGCTAAAGTAGGTTTACACTATACCCTGAAATAGTGTTGATTATAAACATATATTGCGCATGCATTTTGTTAAGCTCTTAGCTGGCACTTTTTTTTTTGGTTTTCTAATGCTATTTGGCAAAATTAAGTGCAGTGAAACGTAATAGCATTCATTAAACTTAAATCCATGTAATAGCATTTGTACCGAAAGTTCATTAATTGCGATTCTACACGACAGAAATTACTTTAATCGGCTTTTAAGTTTTACGTGGACACGATGTCGGCGTCCTGGGATGTACTGTATGTGCATCCTCATTTGCAAGAGAGGCTTAAATGGTATTTCTGCTAACGCAGGCGCAATTCATTTAATTAAAACTAAAACATCTGCATATTGGATCAACAACCAAAAATTTGATTGGATTAGATCCGGTATAAACACGCTGCTTTTTCCCTTTCCTTTAAAATTCATGTCGTTGGTGATGTATTCAATTATGGCAAGTGTTTGCTCGCATTATGAATATTTCAGCAAGCTCATAGCAGCACCTTAAAGCCGTTTTGTTGATACAAGACATGGCACTGTGATATTTAGTATGCTAGTTATAGCTTGCTGATGAATTTACAATGTAGGTCCTATAGGATGAAGTATGAGATTTTTCCTTCTAGAATCACTTTTATTAATGAAGAACTATATCTAGCAGCGATGTAATGCAATTCAACTTTTTTCACAATTTTATCCTCTGATAAGTACCAGTCAGAAAATTAGAAAATGTTATTTAAGCCAACAAGTTTACCACAATGTAACATCTAATATTTGAAGATTTGTAGACATGGCTGTTGACTCAAAATATATCAATACTATATGTCCGAGCTCTTTCAGATATAGAAAACTTGAATTTATCAATGAAATTGGATTCACCTGAAATAATTAGGGATAACTGATTTATATTGATAAAGTCAGGGAAAAGTGATTTAATATTGATAAAGTCATGGAAAACTGATTTATATGAATAGTCAGGGAACTTCAACATAAAAATATAACATGATTCACACTGCTACGCAGTATCAATGGCCAGATATTAGTACAGTGTGTATAAAATAATAAGGTATGACACTCAGCCAGCCATGCATTTATAGAAATTGAGACTTCTGTTTTTAATCGTTTTCACATCATTTCACGTAAATAAAAATCTGCATCTGTTAATTTACATTTTATACAGTAGAACTAATTGTCTAAAAGAATCCTGTGTAAAAGAAAGTTGTCCCTAAAAGCATATATGGGTTCCTAGTATAAAAGAATCTGTCTGCATGAAAGCATACTTTGTATTGGTCCTAAGGCTGGAATTCATAGTCGTCGAATAAGCACTACTTGTGTGTTAAAAGTATACAAATTAGTACTACTTATACGACTATAAATTCCGGCCTAAGAGTATAGGTTTTAGACAGGCTTTGTACCCATGGATGTTTTAAAACCAGATGTATGCTGTAGGCCCAATTATAAGTGCAATTTTTGAAGTATTGACCTGGGACCCTGGGTTAAATTCGCTCTCACGTTTTTCTTTACAATGTGCATACAAATGCCAGTATTCCACAGGGATCTGCACGAGGCCTTATTGGATCACCCTTTAATTTAATTAGATGACTCTGTTCCATTTGCGCCTGTGAGCAAATGGATGTAAGGTAAATGCGCAGTCGATTTGAATGGCAATTGGTTACGCCTCACAACAGCGTTTTAGCGAACGTGTCCTTTTACAGAATAATTGGATGCACGTAGATCTCGTGCTGATTTAGTTTCCCCCATCAAGCGAACATTAAAGTTACGACTTTCATCCAAGTTGGCTTGGCCGATTTCTGCATAAACAAAAATAAATCAGCCAGGCTGATTTTTGGCGGTATGTTTTCTATACGAGCAAATATTTCAGCTTTTTTTAACTAAATTTAGCTCGACTGCGCGTGTCTATCCATCTTTTGGCATTCACTTTTGAACTACCAAGGGGGTTCCTCGTCTGAACAGAATGGAATCTGTCTTTTACACCACCACCACCAATCTCACCTGCCCGTGAACATTTCAAGGGCTTCCTGACGCTGATGCAATATGACTTTAAGCGACGTGTTACTTAATTAACTTCTTACAAGGAGGATTGCATGTCTCGATCACATTGGCTCTTCTGTATCTGTGGTGGAACCAGGCTGGTAATTTATTCATTACGTATTTTGTGTCTATCTGCACACTCACTTTCTTATCATGCACTGTTGTGCTATACAGGCACCGACAATTTTAAGTTAGCTGCGTGCTCTACAAAAGTGATGGAAGCACTTTTGCAAATTAGTTTGTCAAAGTTGTGTTTTATGGGATTATTTGATTTTGTTTCTATCAAAAATGTTTGTCCTTCTCGCTATCAACATAATGGGATGTGATACTTGAAGCTGATACTTGAAATAAACATATATAGTTGTAAGCATGCCAATAACATCCAACTTTTTACTTTATATACACTGCAAATCAAAACATTTTTAATTAAGTGGTGTCCATGAAATAAAATGCAAAGATGCATCTTAATTTCACCACTTTTTTAAATGTAAAATTAGTTGCATTTTGTAATAAGACTCAGCCAATCCTTGATGCTCTGCAACAACGGAAATGTACAGTTGACGAGTGTGGTGTGCATTATGCACCATAGCCTTTGGCAGGGTGCCCACCGAGATGGTGAGCATGTGGTGATATGGCGACTTTGTGACGAATGGCATATATGCCCGAGGCAAGTACATGTACATGCAAATCTACACACCTAACCTAGATTGGCCAAATATCTGGGTGTGTGTAGTTTTCCCGTGTCGGGCATTCCGGGCACCGTCCCAGATATATGAAACAATAAATCTCTGGCGACCCTTTTAGGTTTACCCGGATATCTCCTGATTTCTGCTGTTACCATGAGGCTGAAGCCAGGTTGATGAGATGCTCATCATCAAATAATACAGTATAAAAAAACGTAGTTTTTCGCGTAAAACCTTTTAATGTATAGCCAGCAAGTACTGGCAGGAAA
>JAQGCC010004087.1:0-13802 GCA_034698905.1 Xestoiulus laeticollis
GTTAGGCCTGGTCGATCTTGTAACTCGAGTTGAGACCTTCTCTCGTAGATCTCATCACATCCAGAAGGCCGATTCCAGGTACAAAACAGCCTCGGCTTCCCCTTTTTAAGTGCTCTCCTTGTCGGTCAAAACATGGTCTAAATGGCGCTTCATCTGGTGGCTTGAGGTAGGCCATAGTGTTCGTCTATGGTCGCCACAAGCTTATTAAAAACTTATCACTTTCCTTGATGTAGCGTCTTTGTTGACAATACACATGTGGTGCATACGTATTGGTCCACAATGTCGATGTAAGTTGCTTTCGAGTTTTAAGTGTCAAGGTCGGCTAGGGCCGTCCTTGGATTATTGCATTGGCATTCCATGCGGGTGATTGGCAACTATCTCCAGGACGGGAGTTAGTTCGTGTGACGGTCGCGGCTTGTGACCTCAATCTGAGGTCTTCCAAGAAGCCTTCTGACCCTAGAGTTTAAAAGCCCCTTATCCTTGGTACGGCTGCGAGGAAAAACCCCTGATAAGTCTCAGCGGACCTTTAGAAATAAACACTGGACTGACCTTTTTTGTTATTATGGCGACCGGAGGAGGCCCCTTGGATGGGACCTGGTCCGAAAGAATGCAACACAAGATTTCGAGTATTCCAATATTCTCACTACTTGTTATTTTTAAGCTATTCTAACCTAACTAAATCTAGGGTATAAAGCTGCGTTCACACTTCACGAACTCATGCACAGCCGAAGAAAAAAATGTAAATGATGAATGCAGTTTAACCTCGAATGTCACAATTTGTATATATGTTTAAATACGTTTTGTGCCTGTGGTGCCGCTAGATGACGACTGCGTCGAAATGTGTACATGTAGATTGTCGGATGGAGATGGTAGCTTTTATTATACCTGTAGTTAGGAAAGTTTTCAATTAGTCGAGCTTCTATTGAAACACAAATTTCAATAAAAATGGAATTTTAAAAAAAAATTTGATTCTTTATTTAGGGAGCAAAAAATCTAATTTTTCACGAAAATGTTCAGATATTTTTAAATTTTGCGGGTGTATTGCCGGCTTGCTGCAATTCATTTAACTCTCATAAGCAATGGGGTATCGTGCAATGGCATTTTTTACTAGGCATGTACATAACATTTATCGACGAAATTTTACAATTAGCATGAGATAAAACAACGAATTTAAAAATTGTCCAACAAACTAAAAACCTACTTATTCCTGCTTTTTCGAAATTGTTAAAAGCATGTCATGCATGTAACTGGTGGAAAAATGTTGCTATAATCAATAAATTGGCCTTTATTTTAACATAACAATTCGCCATGTGTCATGTCTACTGCAGATGTCTTAGGGCAGGGGTCGGCAACCTTTTGAGACGGAAGAGCCAAAAGTGATAATTTACAAAATTTCTGTTTTTAAAGAGCCGCTTTTTGTATTATGGTGTATAATGGTATATACCCAACTTGACATCGAAAGAGCCACAATTTGACATCGAGAGAGCCGCAGGTTGCCGACCCCTGCCTTAGGGTAAAAACAGCATAAGGCATGGAATGGCCTTGAAATGCAGTGTTTCGATTGGTTGCCCGATGGCGGGAATTTCCAATTGGCAAATTGCCCAATCAAAACGCTGCATTTCAAGGCTATGTCATGCTCCATGCTCTACGCTATTTTTACCTTTATTGAGTTTTTTAAAGTGATTTCATGGAGATTTTTAAATATAAGAATATAAAGACAACCGTACGGTTGTCTAAAGCTCACCCACCTACAACACTTGTGATTTATGAAACATGACATATGAACATCCGTGGAAGCTTATCGCCATAGTAGCAAACAAAGAAGTCAGTCGACTCATTAGCATCCCCCACACTTTGCTATGTCCACCATCAACACATGACGAGCATCTCAACACGGTCAATTAAGCGCACGTTTCGTATACTCTTTGAACATTAACTCCCATTCGACAAACGCTTTCCTTGATGATGATGCTTAGGGCGAATTTGCTTTGCTCTTCAACGAGCTTCAGGCATGGTGCGATCACCATGACGACCAGAAACACGGATTGGAAAGCATGGGTTTGATGCTTGGAAGTGGCAGAAAAAATTCACTTTAACATTGTCTTCCAATGTATACGAGTATATCTCATTCAGATATCAATCTGCCCCCCTCCCGTGCGATATGCATATACGTAAATCAATTTTAATTACATGTGCACATGTATGTGTATGCATTATTATTGTTAATTTTATTACGTGCTTTTTATTTTTCATAAATCCAGATACGACGAAGTTCGGATATAACGATCTGATTTCTTAGATATCTTGAAGATCGTTATAAGCGAATCCACTCTACTAGCAATTGATATTCCCGTTAATTCCAAAGAAACGCAGTTTTGCATTGAATCGAAATGCATTTTTCAATAAACTGAAAAATGTTAATTTCTTTCTGAACAATGGTCGAAAGTGTAACGAATTAACTTATTCAAAAGCTAATTTTATAAATGCAAGTATATTCCACACCTGATGTAATCTTAAGTGAAAATATTTACTGTAGGTTATTTACTACTGTCTATAACGAAATTCATAAACGACTGAAGTACCTTAATAATATCTTGTTTTTTATTCAGCATATGAAATCAAGGTTCTTTTTACCAATGATGTATTTGCTCAATGTGAATCTTAAGTACGTTAAAAATATTGACTAAAGAATATTTGCTACTGCATGCTTTTCATGAAATTCGTAATCAATACCTTTATATACACTGTAAATATCTTGTTTTCAACTAGGGCTTTCCTATTACTGTTTTCGTCGTTGCGCGTATAGGCTACATGTACGTGCCGTGGTATATTAAACGCCTATTAAATTTAATGTGTTAAGCTTACAATGCACTAAATTACGAAAGCTTGTTATATTTTCCTCTTTCCGTCGCACTCTATATGAGTAATTACTTTATATACAATGTAGTAGAGTATAGCTAATATCAAATTGATAATGGAAAATTTTGAGATTTAAAAAATAATTCAAAATAAAAAATAGGATGCAGCACGAGATTAAAATTTGCGATAAATGCGTTATAAATTGCACTTGAATTCTGAGGGTGCATGGCTATATTTCTTCATAAGTTCAGCGAAACTTGTGAATAAGAGCCCTCCATATAGCGTACTATGTGGGAGTAGCGCAACCTCGCAGTCGGCACGGATCGATTTTATAGAACAAACTTCCTTCATATAGCGTATTCCCTGCGAAACGCGTAATGCGCACTGATTTCCTGGGACAAAATCACGGTTTTACATGCGAAGAGCGTATACGCCAAAGCATGCAACAATGAAATTTCACCCACTGGGAAATCCCAAAATAAGGGATAAATGTCAAATAAAATTCATTAGCATAGTGAATGCATATATGTACCATTTAGAAAAGGTATTTAGATACATGCATGTACATCTAATATAAAGTAAAAATGGCTACATCTACATAGATGCAGCTGTATACGAGCGTATATTTGTTTTCTTGTATACATGTATGTATTTTTTGACTCAACCTCATTAAAATATGCCACATAATAGAGGGATTGCGCAGATTTCCTTTAATCTTAACGAGAACGATAAACACACTATAACGCATGCGCATCCATAAGTTATGCACCGTAAAAGTCGTTATGCTCCTCAAAGACGTTGTGGTATCACGTTAAACTAATGAAATTACCGTGTCCCATCAACCACAAACCCATTAACGTCGTCCCCACGCATGTGCATTGGCAAAAAAACAGTGCTGCCAATGCCGTCAAGATTAAACGTTTAATGAGCAGTTTTCAACACTGAGCCATGACGCAATTCTGTAAACTTAAGGGCACAGATAACCAATTTTGGAATTTTCAGTTACATAAAGCATGATGTCCGAGGAATTGGTCAATAGGAAAAGGTTTCAAAGCGGCGTGTAATCAGCAGGGAATGAAATCAAAGCACTTGTTGGGATTGAAAATTACCTTCCGGAAAACATATGCAGTCAAGGTGATGACAGCATTAGGATAAAAACATGCTGAAGCATGGATGAAAGGATGGATGGCATGATACTGAAATGCAGCATTCCGATTGGGCAATCGGGAAACCGATCAAAACGCTGCATTTCGAAGCCTAGCCATCCATCCTCTTATCCATGCTTCAGCATGTTTTTACCCTTAGCAAGACTTGGATTTGCAACTTAGAATATAGTATATCATATGGCCTACCAATGACAAAATTTGAATTCAATGAACTTGTCCACAACTCACAACAATAAATGTCTGAACTATAGTTTCTTTTCGAATCACGTAAACCTTGTACGTAAGCATAATACAACTTATAAAAAAAGTCAAAAAAAAAAAAAAGCTAGCGTATAGCAACAAAATCTACTTACAGATATTCATCCAATTCACTGTGATTCTTGGAATCCTTTGTTAAAGCCATATTTTAATACGGATGCGTAGATAAAGACTGCATTTGAGACATTAAGCGTAGGCATCCAGGTTTTTCTCTGGAAGACAACAGAAGTACCTGCAAAAATAGAAAGATATTGTACATGAGTAAATGACGTTTCTGGGAATGGGATTCTGTGACAACTAAAAAGACAGCATGCATGAATACATAAAAAGCGCGCGATATTGGACCCACTTTAAGAGTACTTTCAGATTCGATGGTTAACTGGACCATAAAATCTGTACCTGCACTGAACAAAATTTCAAAAATATTTTTTTTTTGTTTTGCAATCTTGTTTTTTGGAAAAAAAGATGCGGAAATAAGTCAGGATCGATGGGAAGATGTGCACCGAGAATACTAAGAATGATTATAAGGTGACTGGCATCACAATGTATGAGTGCACTTAGTAGATTTAATCAGTCACACGTTCAAAATGTCAACTGTTGCAGTTAAATCATACACAAGTCATGGAATAGTTATTCAAAGTGTGTTTTAAACTAAGCAGAACTTATGTTTTATTTTGAGAAAACAATCATTCACATTTCTACTTGCTTTTACAAATGCGATATCCAATGACATGGAATAATGAATCCTCGCAAAAGAGACATGAATTCATAGCAATGAGGAAAAAATAAGCATAATTCCAAGAAAGAAAGATTAAATAAATTCAGTGAAATTGAAATTTGTCATGGATTACCAGACTACATGTAATCAACTCCCGAAAACTGAACGTACGCTATAGTGGTCACTATACACGTACCACTTTCAAGATGTTAAGCTACAAATCGCAATTTGATACGTATATTCATTTGTGGGCAGCTGCAATAGCATAGAAATTTCAAGCATCACATTTTCAGAATGGTGAATGCGTGGGATTCGGTTCTGAGAAAATGAACTGCTTCTTAATGCGGTTCTAAAGTCAATATCATATACAGTATATGTGTATGGTAAAATCGTAGATTCATAGTGGAAATTGTAATAACACATCAAATATGCATAGAGCGCAAATAGTCAATAAAAACTAAAAGCACACCAGATCACGGAAATGTTAAACAGAAATGAGATTTTGTTATTCATCACATTAGTGGGATTGCGTAGGTTTACTTTAATCTTGACGACATTGGCAACTACTTTTTTGCCAATGCGCATGCGTGGGGACGACGCTATTGGGTTTGTGGTTGAGGGGACACGACAATTTCATTAGTTTAACGTTATGCCACAACGTCTTTGAGGAGCATAACGACTTTTACATCGCATAAATTATTGATGCACATTAGAAATAGTATGTTTATCGTTCTCGTTAAGGTAAGTCATTAGAGGGATTGTGCAAGCCTCCCTTAATGTTCCCTTAATGCTAACCACATTGGCATCACTGTATGTTTTTCCAATGTGTTCTCGTTAAGGTAAATCAGTTGACGGGGCATTAAGGGAGGCGTGCGCAATCCCTCTATTAACGGCACATCTGCGCAATCCCTCTAATTTAATTAGTTTAACGTGATATCACAACGTCTTTGAGGAACATTAACGCTAATCACGCCGGATCTCGGTAATGTTATAAACAGCAATGAAAATGTGTTATTCATCACATTAGAGGATTGCGCAGCTTTACTTTAATCTTGACAACATTGGCATCTCTTTTTTTTTGCCAATGCGCATGCGTGGGAACGTCGTTAATGGGTTGTGGTGAAATGCAGACGACAAATTCAATAGTTTAACGTGATACCACAACGTCTTTGAGGAGCATAACGACTTTTACGGCGCTTAACTTATTGGTGCGCATGCGTAATAGTGTTTATCGTTCTCGTTAAGATTAAAGGAAACCTGACAATCACCTCTATTATTGTTGTAAATGTAGATACTTGTATATAATCTTCGTTATTGTTCCTATTGCTGTGTGAGATGGTAGACCATTTTACTGGAAGGCGCAAATTAACCACATATATCTAGTCTGACCACATTAGTTTTTTTCTATACTTGTTACGTTCACTCTTTTTCCCTGACCACACCGATAACTGAAAATCGACTATATGCCTATATATACAACTTCTTTTCCTTCCATCTGCTTTAGAATGCGATATTCAATTTTCTGCAAATCACCATTTTGGCTATCTTGGTATCTCACAACTTAGTTTATTTTTTTGTGATATTTGAATTAAAATTCATATATTTTCGAACTAAATAGGTGAACAATTATAGACCCAGTATTCCCAAAACTTAGGGAGTATCTATAAACCTCGTGTACTAAGAAAATCCACAGAAATCCACATAGGGAAGGGGGGATCCGAAAATTCCACGTGGAATTTTATGAAAATTTTATGAAAAAAGACGTCATTTTGACCACTAAAAATAAGAGTTTGTTCAGGTGTCACGTCACCTGATTTACCTTAACGAGAACGCATTGGAAAAAAACAGTGCTGTCAATGTGGTTAACATTAAGGGAGACGCGTTCAAACCCGCTAATAACCATAAAATGACGGGGGAAGCAAAATTTTAGCAAAATTTGAGGGGCATCTTCGAAAATTCGTTTTGGAAATCCCCAGTTTATTCAATATTTTCCAATTTTTTTATTTTTAAAAAAATTACCGTTTTATCTGAATGATACTGAATGATAATTTTAAAAGTACTGAGTATAGTTTTAAGTTTGAATTAATAGTGTTATTTGTACATGTACGACGTCACTTGAAGGCGTCATTATAGTTTAAAAAGGATTAAAATGGCTGAACATGAGTTCACTCAGCTTATTTCAAACGTGAATTTCCCTGACTTTTGCCCTATTATTCAATGTCGATTTAATTTCCCTGACAACGCCAGGTTTTCCGAGGGATTCTTGACAATGTGACAACCCCAATTCCAGCAGAGCATCCTCATGGCCTGTTCCAAGATATTATAATTCAAATTAGCTACCATATGATTATTGCAAATTCTATACACAGGTCACTTTCTGTACCTGAATGGCCAAAAGGACAGTAAGGAAGCTGGCTACCACGTTTATGTGAAAAAATTGCGTCATGTGGAGGCCAAGAACTGCTACCTCAAGTTCATGTTCCATGCTCACAACATCAAGGATGACATGCTCACCATTTACTCAGAAACGAATGAATCCCAGCCAGTGCACATTGCTGACCTTAAGCTCGTGGCCAACAACAGGTAAGCATCTATCAGATACCTCTGACCCATGTACTTCCAGTGACTCGCAAGAATATAGCGGGGCACATTTGAACATTAAGAAAATTGCAGACTGTGTTTCTTTAAAATGAATTTCAAATGTATGACTTTGTGGCAGCACCAAAACTACATATTAAGATGTAGTTTGAAGTTGGTGGAAGGCCTGCACACAAAGTTCTGCTGAATTTCATGTTTTTAGACTGGTAAAGTAATTTTTCAATATGAAGTTCGCAATATTTAACAGAGGTCAAAAACAAAGATTCGTTATAATGATGCCTATATTTAGTTCATTTCACTGCATATTTTATGGATTGGTCAGCATTTAAGATATTACACTTCCACAGGTCATTGAAAGCACTATGCCTTGTGATACAATGGGAGACACTTTTAATTAAACAGCATGTCTGGGGCAAATTTGAATGAGCCAATTGCCTATTTATATTTATTTTAATTTAGTTTTGCATAAATTAAACATTCAAATACTTTAAATATGTTCAAATTTGTACATGTATATGTACTGATCGGGGTGGCCACTTTTTTCAGAACAGCCTAACTATGGTGCAATTGTAGAAAACCAAAAAGCTTTGGTCTTAAGCTAGACAAATACAAAGTCCGTTAAAATAGTTCAATTTGTGCTCAATAGGCATGTTTCAATAAATAATGTTTTCAAATATGTTAAGGTATTTATTTGTCCGTTTTTAATTAAAATTAGTGTAACTGTTCAAATCTGCCCCATCATGGGGCACATTTGAACAATTTTCAAAAAAATTTCAAATGATTTAAAACACTGTAACAATTTAATTAAAATTCTTTTAAAAAATTGGGAATAGAGATAAACACATAAACTAACTAACTATAGTGTTGGAAATTAAAAGAAACACAATTAAACAGCTGGGAAAAAATTATTTTCAAAAAATGTTCAAATGTGCCCCACTCTCTACTAATGTCTTATCATTGTCATTCTAGCTGGGTTTCGCTGCAGCAGTATATCGGATCACCAAAGAAAAACTTCCAGCTCGTCTTGGAGGTCCTCAAGGGTACCAGTTTTCCATTCCATGCAGCATATGACAACATCACACTCGAAAATTGCTTTCCAGGTAATGATCCCATCTCTTGGAAAGTTGTACTATTTTGGATTTTTTTGTGATTCACACCATCTTTATTGTGTCCTATCATCGAAGATTCCAGTGGTAAAACAACATGCAACAACAAATCGTTTGAGTGCCAGCCAGGAAACTGCATAGAAACTGACCGGGTCTGCGATATCAACACAGACTGTCCAAACGGTGACGATGAAAAGCGCCATTGTGGTAAGTTGCATTTTGCCTTGGCAGGGTGGCCACAAAAATTTTAATTTCCCTGACTTTTCCCTGACTAAAATCCAGAATTTCCTGACTTTTTCCTGACTAAAATCCAGAATTTCCTGATCAAATCTTACTCGGTCAATTTTTTTTTTCATAATGAAAAATAAAATAACAATTGCAATTAGAAGCTTTGGAAAACCCTAGATTTCGTTACAAGTCTAGCTGGATTAAAAAATGTTTCCCAGGGAAGGAAAGGAAATTTGAATAAAGAATTTGGTGCTGTTGAATTTTATCAAACAAATTTCAAAGAATTAAAAAGCAATATTATCAACCTCAATATAACTGCTGCTTGTTACATAGGCATTTTGCATTTATAAGGGAAAATTTCCCTGACCACTCACAAATTTCCCTGACTTCCCTGACCTGTGGCCACCATGCTTGATTTATTGTACATGTACAATGTATTTAGGCACGTTTACTACACCTTCAAAATTTCCCAAAAGTCCCAAAACAAACTGCTTTTCATAGTACATGTAATGTTCAATGGTCCCATTTTAAGGCTTTCTCCAGAACATCTTCAAAATGCAATTGTCATTATTGAAGATTTTTACAACTGTCCATCAGTCCTTATTTCCTACAAAATAACAAATAGGCTACAGTGGAAGTTTCCAACAATGTCTTACTGGATTAAAACAATTTCCACAACATTTGGTTCGCATTTTGTTTTCAGATCAATTGATGAACTTCAATGCCTATTGTGACTTTGAGCATGGCATGTGCGGTTGGACAAACAACCGTGACGTTGACTTTGAATGGCATCTGGAATCCAACAAATATTTGCAAGACCACACTTTCAAGAACAAGTCAGGTGAAGTGAAGATGTTAACAGATTCCATTGTCATATTTACCCTGGTCGAAATAAATATGCTGATATCAGTAAATTCTATAGTGATATTAGTATACACGAACTGATAACAGTGTGAGCTATACTGGTAACAGTACAGCATAGTGACATCAGTAGGCAATGTTTGACTGATGCCAGTATAACCCATACCAATATCTGTATGACTATACTGATGCAAGTCTAGCTCATACTGATGTTGGTATGGGTTATACTGGCATCAGTCAAACATTGCCTACTGATGTCACTATGCTGTATTGATACCAGTATACCCCATACCAATATCAGCGCAAATTATAGTTTCATCATTATACAATAGATAAATCTGAACTGTTTGACTGACACCAGTATAATATACTGATATTATCTTAATTATCAGCATAAAACTGATTACTGATATCAGTATATCTATTTCGCCCAGGGTATGTTCCTAATTTGTTGCAGTGTATTCAGTAGTCTGTGCAAGTGAAAATTTCATACATATCAGAGTACTAAAATAAAGACAGCCGGTTCCACAAACCAATTTACATGCTTCTTAACGCTAATCTCAATTTAAAATTAGAGTTTAAATACCAATTAAGTGTATTGTTACAACCGGAAATAATCTGTATTGCAGCTGCACATACTACATTTTTTTCATCTGGTAGTTTTTTTTCAGGCTAATACAATTGCAACAAAATTTTATAAATAAAATACTAAATTATTGTACTCAGTTGCTGAAATTGTTCATCTTGAGACCGAGTTGCGTCTCAAGTCCGCTATAGGTCTACTTGAGAGGCAGCTCGTTCTCAAGCTGAACAATTTCAGCAACTGTGCTAAGGGTGTAATTTCTAATGTTTTCTAGGTCACTATATGTACTTGAGTAACGCTCGGAAGACTTCGTTAGGGAGCAAGGGCATTTTGACAAGCGTTGTATTTCCACCACCACCAAGAAGCCATCGCGACATCCATTCGCCACATTACAACAGCTGTCAAGTAAGCAACTGAGATGTTGACCAAATATCAAAACTCATCAGATTACTAACCAATCTTTTCCAATTCCACAAGATACGCTTTTATTATCGGATGTCCGGTCAATCGGGGCATCTTCTGGAGGTCAACCTGTTGGAACTAAAGCCACTCAACAGTTCCCAGGTTCAAATTTGGAGGGCTTACAAAAAGGAAAATGAGTGGACACGAGTGACAACAGTGTTGCCACATTTGAGCCACAGGTAACGAGATTTATTTCGACAGCAGTTTGCACAAATTTTGCACACAAAAAAAACAAATCAATACATATCCATATTTCCAGATATCAAATCCAGTTTTCTGGCAGCGAAGGATGGGGACGCATGGAACACATTGCCATCGATGACGTCACTCTCAGTCCAGAGTGTTTTGGAATCGGTAAGGACCAGTTCTTGGAACTCAAAACTTCCTCAACATTATAGCGAGATAAAGCTGCACGATCGATAACGATACGTTTACGATTACGCGTCATAAACTGCCTTTTTAGCCCCAGGCCACACCAGGCTGGAAACGCGCGTTTGGCTAGCCTCAAACAGGGCATGGTTTTTAATTCAAATTCTAGAATTATAAAATTTGCACATAAATATTTCTCGTGCTAAAATTAAAGCCCCAGGCCACACTAAGCTGAAAACGCGCGTTTGGCTAACGTACCTCAGACAAGGTTTTTAATTAAAAAAAGAATTTTCGCACGAGATATTAACGTGCAAATTTAATAATTCTAGAATATAAATTAAATTCGATGCCCTGTTTGAGGCTAACCAAACGCGCGTTTCCAGCCTATAGTGTGGCCTGAGGCTAAAGCCATGTTCGAGGCTAGCCAAACGCGCGTTTCCAGCCTAGTGTGGCCTGGGGCTTAACGAATGGCGATGCGTCTTCTGTCGCCCACGCACGCGTGTTTGCGGTTGATGACTCATTAATCGTAAACGTATCGTAATCGCTCGTGCAGCTTTATCTCTCTATTAAACCTAAGCTCAAACTTTCAACAAAATTTTCATTTTTTTTTTTATTATTAAGGGCTTGCTGAAGGGAACGCTTCCGGCTGTAAGTAACGAGAATTTTGTCTATACCCTAGCATTTTGGGTAAAATAATTTATTTCTGGAAACTTGCTCTGTCCAGGGTTCAAATTCAGTACATGTGGTGCTACGGGACGACGTGGTCCAACCAGCGTCCAGTGCAAAGCAGAATATGAAAATGTCACCGAAGTGCACATTGCGGACAGCGGTCCTTTGGCTGGAATTCAGCAATGGATTGTCCCCGAAACAGGGATATATAGGTAAATCTCAATTTTCTAAATGCCATGAGACAGATAAATTTGGAACCTTGGTATGGGCTCTGCAAGTCCTACAGTTCTGGATATTTATTCACTTTAAAAACGCTATGAAACATGTATGTGGCTGATATTCATTAGGTGCAAAGGTTACTAGTCACCTATTTGAAGGTACCCAACATACGCACATTAATACCTGCCAAAAGTGACCACCCAAAAAAGTGGCGAAGTTGGTCACTGTATACAGATGGTAACAATACAGAGAATTTTTATGAAGAAAAAGTATGCACTAAAATGCACCAATTTATGAAAAGTGGTCAGTATGCAGAAGTGGTCACTTTACCAGGTTTTACTGTATCTCGTATATCAAGTCCTCCAGTAAATTAATTGCAAAAAAATCAGCCATATTTCAAGGACCCAACTACCAATTGCCAGAATATATTAATCAAGTAGCCTAATTTAAAGTGCAAACTTGCAAGTCTGTTTATTGAGGGAAATGTAATATTTTATATAAACAAAAATGCGTAAAAGTATAAACTAAATATAACAATTGATACAAATTATACAAACATATACATGTATGATTAAAAATGCAACCAACCAATAATTGTAATTATATAAAAATGGAACCATCAGCAGTTTTCAACTTTTCGAGGAGCTAAAAATTCAAAGAAACTTCCCGATTTTTTTCGAGAATTAGACATGCTGATATATTCTTGTTAAAAGCATAAATACCATTCCTGGTGTAACTTTTATCTATGACTTTCTTAACAGACATTCCATGTCATTTCAAATGGTAAAGTTTTCCCTGTCAGGTCAAGTGTCTCAATCTTCCCCAACCCATTAAAACTTTCCAAAACTGAACTTCTTGCTGTTTATGGGTTCTACATCAACGAGATCAGTGCCCTGCAGACGGAGAACCAAAACACTAAATTTACCAAGAAAAAAAAAATACCACAAAAAGAGCCAACTTTGCTCTTATTTTAGCCATCCTGATTCCCGTTTTAGCATCTTCAACGCCAATCTATTTTCGACCGTGCTATTTCCAGCCGTGCTAAAAAAGCGGAGGTTGCACGCTTCAGAAGCTCAAACGAGCCTGAAATGACAACACCGATATGACATTGCCAACTTTTTCAACCCCATGTTTTTTTTTTTGGATTTTTATTAGCGTTTTCATCAAAGGGGCCAGCGGCGGTTTGGGGGCCAACAACAAGAGGCCTAGCAAGCCGGCTTCAGCCCGTGGAATTTTCAATTGGATCAAAGGCGAAGTCATCTACATCCTTGTGGGTCAAGAGGGCATCGGAGCCTCCCAGAAGCCTGCCCTTGAAAACTGCACCCAGAGCAAAAACTCCAGGGGCATCAATGCCCTTTCTGCTTACATGAAGAATAATTGTACTCCTACTGTTGGTGGCGGTGGTGGAGGTGGAGGCGCCACCTTTGTTTTTAAGGTTTTGCTCAGTTTTCTAACACCTCCCTACTTCTCCACAAACAGGGTTCCCACATTTTTTTGAAAATGAAATTCCCTGACTTTCCAGGTTTTTCCAGGGCATTGTTCCACAAAAAGTATGGTCTAATAATTACAAGTGAAATTACTTGTAAACTCCCTAATATAAAATGTTGTGTTCCACAAAACTTTGACTTTTAACTTGTAATTATTACTCCATACATTACAAGTTACAAGTGCAGAATTGAAAATTACAAGTGTTTTGTTCCACAAAA
>JAQGCC010004088.1:0-13798 GCA_034698905.1 Xestoiulus laeticollis
CCATCGTCTAATCGCATGCAAAAAGAATGACCAATAGTAAGCATCCGTTTTTGCACGAAGCTCCGTCAATGTTTTAGTATGATTATGTCTACTTCTTAAACGTTTATTAGGCACAAATTATTAGGCACTTTTCTAACATTCTATAACTTTGATATCTCTTTATTACAAGAGGCTAAACAACTTCCATCACTTTGAAAAAAAAACGTGATGGAGGCAAATAAAACAAGACACAATGGAAGCAACACAGTGATGGTAAATAAAGATATCAGAACCAGAACACCATCTGCACAGTTATGTGGTGCAAAGTCCATCAAGGTTGCGAGTGGCATTTTTGAACACAAGTGCCAAAATGTGAACACCATGTGAAAATCAAAATACAAACTTTTGCGCGAATGTTAGAGGCGAGTTCACACAAAATGAATAGCATTAACCAGATATAATATGGTAAAACAAAGGTGTCCCATTTATTGAAATCATGGAAAAACAAGATATACACTGTACACATTAAAGCAAATAACAATCAAGTACGACGTGTCATTAGTGCTTATATGAGGAATGGAATTATGTTCACTCACAACAAATGAAATCCACTGGTCCCAATCTCTTTGGATTTCTTTCCTGTCATACTTGGGGTTCAAATGTACTTTGTATAATTTACCTCCTTTTGGCTCAATCCAAAAGGTCAGCTGACCTAATGGACTCCTCCCCTTCTCTGACCTACTTTTGAAATAATGAAACATCCATATAGGTTTCAACTGCACTGGTTATTCATTTGTGTGCTGTGCAAAACCATGAGTATCATCAACAAGATATTTATCATAAATGATAAATAGCTTGTATTTATACTTCTGTAGTTACTCCAATTCGTGTATTTTCCAAAAAGTTATATTTCTTTTTTTTATTGCTCTAGTGGAAGCACTAACAATGTTGCGGCTTTGTAAACCTGACCAACACTCTTAAATATTATGTTGTTGAAATAGATGACCGTGTAAAGTTTCTTTCAACCTCGACATTTTTGTGCTTTCAATAAAAATTGAGGTATGTAATGTTCCAATTTGGGACTGAAGAGAAAGTGGTTTGAAAATGTAAAGTTGCTCATGATTTATGTGGACTGATTGTGGTGAAAATTTGTTCGTCATTGAATTTCAATGACAAATATACAACAACAAAAAACATGCTAAAAAATGTACATAAATATCATTTTTATGTCTGTCGCTTTGTCTAGAAAGAAATATTTTCCCCAAACAAAGTCATGAACTTAATTCAACGATACATTTATGTAGAATGAATCAATTTGCTTCTACTTTCTCAGCAGAAATGTACCATGGCCTTATAATACAAAATGTACAATCATGGCATTGTTGTGAATATCGACCAGAAATATTTTAATTAATACAGCTTTCCAAACTATTTGCAATATTTTTTTTGATTTAGACCATTAGGCTATTTGAATTGATTTAGGATAGGTCAGATTTTCTAACAGAAGTCTACTTTATCCAGCTGTACTATTTTCTGGTCTAAAATGTTAATATGACCATACAATCCATGCATCCGATAGCATGCTCTTATAAGTGTCCCAATTTCATATTTCAAATTATTTGTATAATTTGTCCACCAATGACTTCCTTCTATTTGAAACAAACTGCCAAAGGCACATCATCAGATGTGCCATTATAGTTTAATAAAACATTTGAAAATCGTGCTGTGAAAGTAATATCTTTGTTTTTATGATTTCATGAGGTCATCGTCGCATTTTGTTGAACTAGGTTTATCGCTTTCTATTTTTTTTAAATTTAAGTTCTTCAGAAACGTCCTTTTTGTAATTAAAAGTAACACAAAAATAAGATTTATAATGAAATAAAAATGTAACTTGACATATCCAATAGGTTTATAAGTAATTAGAGAACTTAACGTTAATTTGTTATCAAAGGGTCATACATGTATTTGGGACACAACTGGCCCTATAGAATATTATCACCAGGGAGGCCTCATCCCAAATCAAATAAATTATTGTTCTTCCTTATGTCTCCACCATTTTTTTTTTCAATAAATATAAGTTGTCTATGAATATAAAGTCAACTTTTTCATGTTGTTTTTTGGCATTAAGAAAGTCTTCATCGTTTGAAATCGTTAACCTACATTACATAACCTAAAAGTCCTCTAATAATTAGGGTACAAGTTGCAGGGGATTCACTTTAAGTCGCTCATCTGCATACTCAATAGTGCACATTTACTTTTAGCAGTAAATACTTATTATCCTGTGCCCAAAAAAAAAACTTGTAATTACGTAATTACACACAATAGGCTGTGAATGATGGCATAATTTAGGAAAAACAGAGTCAGTAGGAACACTGCCTTAAGGCAAAGAAAGCAAAATGAGTGACCTTTTCCGGGTCACCCTGCACGGAGATAAAGTTTGAGGAATCTAATGTAAACATTTCCAAAATATTTTAGGTTAACTATGAGGAAAAAAAATCGATTTTTTTCCTTATCCATTTGCAGAAAGCACCAACAAAAATTGATTTTGGGCAAATATGGTAAAAGTTTGAATACACCATGGAGGTTAAAAGTCATCAGAATTTTTGAAAAACTAATCAGTTGTCAACTTGTTAAGTCACGAATGACTCGATCATCTTGCACCCTTTTGTTAATTGGTTATGGTTGTTAATGTGATCGTGGTTGTTTTGTGTTAAAAATCTTTTTTACTTGTAACTGAAAAACTTTAATTTTCTACTTTAACATAATGTGCCAATTGCCCTGCACATGCCAGTGTTCTACACTTTGCACAAATCAGAAACATGTGCCCCACATGCACATGCCAGTGTTCTACACTTTGCACAAATCTGAAACATGTGCCCCACATGCACATGCCAGTGTTCTACACTTTGCACAAATCTGAAACATGTGCCCTGCACGCACAGCTGCCTATATAGGCCTAGGCCAGTGTTCTATACTTTGCACAAATCCGAAACATGTGCCCCACATGAACATGCCATGCAGTGTTCTACACTTTGCACAAATCTGAAACATGTGCTCTGCATGCACAGCTGCCTAGGCCACTGTTCTATACTTTGCACAAATCATAAACATGTGCCCTACATGCACAGGCCAGTGTTCAACACTTTGCACAAATCTGAAACATGTGTCCTGCATGCACATGCCAGTGTTCTACACTTTGCACAAATCTGAAACATGTGCCCTGCATGCACATGCTAGTGTTCTACACTTTGTACAAATCTGAAACATGTGCCATACATGCTCATGCCAGTGTTCTATACTTTGCATATGACCATGCAAGAATCAGTCTTTACAATAAGTATACTTATGTCATAGGTAGAGCAGTTAATGAATTTTTAAATAATACTCAATTCACAGTAATTAATTTCATTGAATTTTTCTGCACTTTTGAGCATAAAAGTTATCTTTTGAATCTGTCCAACAAATCAGGATTTCCTGGATAGGGATGATGCTCGCAGACAATCGAGATTGAAACAGCAGTATGATGGCACCAATAAATAGCAAACTGACAACTTTTGGGTGCCAAAGAATACAGGGTAGATCTATATTGACTGATTTTATATATTTTATCATCAACCCCTTGGACGTTGACCCCTCTACAACATCCTATTATGCAAGAATAATAAGTCATAAAAATGCAAATGTTGTCTAACCTAAATATGTTGCTATATGAAAAAAGGGTAAAATAGTAGAATTCACCTTTGGCTCTAATCAGGGATCATGTAATAAACCGTATTTCCGTGCAACATATAAATCCAGGACATGAATCCATCTCTGTGACATTGAGAAACATCCTAACCAGGTACTTGTTTTTTTTCCCCAAAGATGTTATAACAATGTACATGTATCTAATGTATTTAAGTTTTTTTTATAAAAAAAATGCCACTTTTAATTGGTAACAGTAAATATGATTGAATCTTAGATGATGGTATGGTTATTACATAATGCTTATTAATTTGCAATATTAGTTCAAACTGAAGGTCTGACCTCTGTGGGTCAATGACCGAGAAGGCTGATCTGATCTTTAAAGAAAGTAATTGTGGCCTCCTGCTAGTTGTTGTCTTTTGAAGCCCTCCTTGATCAAGCTTTTCTTGTTATTGCTGAAAGAAGCACTTATTTCATGATTTTGTTCACCTCCAGAAATTGACATGCAAGACTTGACTCTTAGCCATGCGGTAATGAGGTTATTGATAAGCATTAAAAGAGGCAAAAAGAATGAGATATGGACAAGTGTGTTATCATGCTTTCAAGTTTGTATTGAGAAAGTTTCTTATACAATAAAACGTGAACAATCAGGTGGTTTAGAAACCTTACAAACTCCTCAAATCTGATAATATTCATGTGTTTACTGTTGTTCTGACACTATGTTCCCACACATTCTTGTCTTCCTTAAAAGGCAAAGTTGCTACTTTTGATAACTTCTCTCAGGTGCAACAAATATTTATAGGGCCTTAGATGCCCTATTATTTCCAATATATGACAACATCTACTTATAACGACAAGGTTGGCTTAGTGGCTTTATGCTTAGCTTCTTGATTTCGGGAGACCTGTGTTCAAACCCCGGTCGGCTATCCTGGTTGTGGTTTTTCGTGGTTTCCCACAACCTCCATTAATCACCTATATAGGCACGTAAAGGCGAATGCCGGGATAGTTCCCCAAAAATCGGCCACGACCGTATACTCTTCCCATTGAAAATTCTGGCACTTTGCCCCCTGCCACATGGCATTCTACATGCTGACTGCAGGGTAAGAAATTCAATTGAATAATTTGAACGAAGAAAAGTATGTATGTTTGTATGTGTGTGCGTTTGTTCAGAACAAACTTTTGATCCACTAACTCGATTACTCCCAAATTTTCCACCAGTACGTCTCAGCAGCTGAAAAACAACATGGGGGGTCAGCCATTCCAAAATATTATCCCCTTCACCGACATTAAATGCTAGTGTGCCTTTCGTGTGCTTGGGTTTGTTCCGCAAAAACTTTTGATCCACTCATCCGATTGCTTCCAAATTTTCCACCAGAGTAGTATAGGAAAAGTCACCTCTGTATCATTCCTATACTTTACTATGTAAAAACGAGTGATACAGTAATAATGTCAAACTAAAATATTCTTTTTTACCTTAAAGCAGAGTTGTTGCTTGCTCGACAAAACTTTTCACTATGAAAATATTTCGGTTGGTTCAAAATATTCTTGACAATATCTTATTATATTAAAACGCATACGTTTATAACTTGGTTGGTTCGCATACCTGATTCCAGATGGCTTACAAAACGAGCTCAGAAAACCTTCGGCATCAATACAGCCGTCGCCATTTTTTCCAAAACGTGTAAACATAAGCCTACACGTTCGGATGGCCAGCCGACTTAACTTGACACTCTCCATCCCTTTATAAAGCCTATTTTCATCTGTCGGCTTCCCAACCCTCGCAACCACCAAAAGATCGACCAGACGAGACTCCGTAGAAACCGGGAACTTCCCCGTCAACTTGCTACGGAGTCTCGCGGAGTCTCCAACATTTTTAGTTTTGCACGTATGTAGCAGCATTTTTAGTTTTACAGGTATGTTGAACTACATGTTTTCTTTTCATATAGTGTTTACTAGTTTAGTCATAATTATAATGACACTTTGCAGGATACTCTTCCTCGTTCTGTAACTGTAAACTTAACACATTTTAGATACAACCCGCTTGACAAACGGGATTAAACAGCACCGTAGGTGCTCTTGGTTACCCGGTTCTTCTATATAAATATTCTTGATGTGAATTTAAGCTGACAAATAGTCCCAGACATTTTTTGTCAGGATAATTTAAAATGCTACCCCCTCCCCGCGCTCGCATAGAAATTGGATTTTCTAAGCGGTGCATTATGGCTACCGGTATATCAAGATGTAGTACCGTGAAACCTGTAAATAGCATCCCTCTATATAGCGCACTACCCGGAAGTAAAGAACTCTCACTTAAGTCAGCACGGATGTGTATGGTCATCACTTTAGCTGAACCTGCAAATAGTACTCTCCCTAGCTCCAAGTAGCGCCATTCGGTCACAATGGGCCACGCTATTCACAGATTTCACCATACGTTGGCGCTGCCGGGTATTTCGGCCAGTTGGAAACATGTACTGTAAATGTTTAAAAAAAAGAAAGTCGCTGACATCTCTAGGAAAATATTTGTGTTAACCTACACTTTAAAGGCCTTCAAAAAAAGTTATGAAGATAGGTTGAAAAGCCTGTGGGTGGTAAATGAAGATGACCTCAATAAAATGCATTATGAGATAATCACGATTTTACAGACACTGGAAACAACTAAGATGCTTAAGAGTTATTGATCTCCTTGTCCTTCTTCACCTTCCTTGTTTTCTCCATTTCTGAAGACTTAAAAAGTCCTCATTGTTTCCAAAAAAATAAAAATGTTCAACTTTCCAAGCTGTCAGATAATTCCCTTACCATCAAAATTCAAAAGTATGACAACATGCCTAACAACTTCCTGTTCAAAGAAATTGTTTTAGAACACCCCGAGTTTAAAAATTAATGTATATAGGACCATATATACCTTCTTTACTCGTGTATAGGCCCCACCTTGTTTTGATCTATAATGCAAATCATGGGTTTGGCTATTACACAAAACATTGCATAAAAATCTCCACTTTAATATTTAGTTAAATTCTGATATATCCATTTTCCCGTTTTCCAGATATACATACTGCATGCACATGTATAAAGCCATATCTTGATTTTTTTAGAAAACAACATGATTTTAAAAGTGACAAACAATCCCAGGTGTTTAGGTCAAGTTTAACTAGACATTTTGATAGCACCATGACTTAGTTTAAGTGTGTCCAGGTGGCACGACATGGATATGGCCCAGTGATATGGGATGGCTTAACTACCATGTCGTGCACCATAAACAAATGGTAATGGTAATTGCCTCATCTAGATCAATTTCAACAAACTTTTCCTATTTGGTTTATACTGTTGATCTGGTTATATATCCAATAATTAATCTAAAAAATAACATTTTGATGTATGGGAGGATAATTTGTATCGCTTTGCCTCGGGTTGTGTTATGGATGTAAAAAATTGGATATGGGAGGAGTCAATAAAATGACCTCAATGACTCAAAAAAATAGATGAATTCAACAGTTTTCACTTTTAAGGCTAATGTGGGCTGATCTGGTTTTGCATTTATCAGACCGAGCCCTATATAGGGCGGTTTTAATATCAAAGACGACCTAAGGGGTTGATGGACTTTTGATATGGTGTCCAGGTTGGACAAATCAAATAAGGTCATATCAATTCATTTTTCATAAATGTTTGACAAACATAGGGTAAAATTTGTAGAAAATAGAAAAGCAGCATAATGTAGTAGCCCCAAAAATAGAAAATAGTAGCACATCACATCTAGTTACAAACTTTACAAAGGGCCCAAATACCAACTTAACCACCTCTTGTAGAAACTAGAAAAAGCTGCATGGCCATTCTGGTAGATCCAGATATGTATCTCAGATCTGGTTACAAAGGGCCCAAACACCAACTTAAACACCTCTTGTTATCTTTTCCAGGTTGCTGGCCAACTGATATGGATGTTCCTCCATCTTTTCCAACCTGGTTGTCTAGCACGGGCCAATGGCCGTTACCCAGGTCAACGCCAACAGCCAATGGCCCCAGGCTTCAGCCCCAACATCAACCCCTTCTTGCCCCTTTACTCGAATGCAGCGCCCTATGTGCCACCCTTTAACGGGCCTTCCTACGGCGCTGGGACCTATGGCACTCCGCATCAGCAGCAACAACACCTACGTCAGCAACAGCAGCAACAACAACAGCCCCAGTACCCTCAACCGGCACCTTACCCGAACACGGCCCCAGCTTATGTGCCTATTCAACAGGCCTATACCGTGGCTTACTACCCAACGTACCAGCCTACGACACCACCTGCACCCACAGGGCCCTATGTCCCTGCCCCACCGGGACAGAGGCCCTATTGCGCCAAAGAAGGACAGACGTATTGTGAACAAGTAGAGTATTATCCGACGTGAGTTAATTTTTGTAATCTTTGTTCTTTAGTCACGCATGCACAATCCAGCGGGTAGTGCCAGATTAGTAATTAGGCAATTTAGCGATTACTTAAGGGCCCCACGGCTGCCACAACGCATAAGGCCCGACACCAGACTTCAAGTGTCATGGAGACATGCAGTCTGCATGTGACAGGGGGCAAAGTGACAGAATTTCAAGGGGAAGAGTATACGGTTGTGGCCGCTTTTTGGGGAACTATCTCATGTCTCCTTGTCGGTAAAACAAGTGCGTTTAAAACAATAATTTTTCTGTTTGTTTAATAAAATTGTTGGTTAGAATAGGGCCTCCACAGCGCTTAATCCAGCCCTGCCACTGGAAATGTACGCATGCAGCCCAGGCAACTCGTATGCAAGTGGGCCATTCAGGTTGCTGTTTTCACCCACATGATTTCGTACATTTCTGAGCAACCTGTTGAATTTTACAAAACATGTACAAAATCACAGAGGTACGAAGGCGAACCTGAGTACCCCTTTTACTAATGTTGTTAGGAATCATCGCAATATTGGGAAATAGGTGGCAGATACGAAAGGCGGGCCGGCGCCGATGGTCGAGTGGTTGTGCTTGCCCTTGATCCCTGGGTGTAAGGTTCGACCCCCCATCGAGGTTGGTGGGAATTTTTCGAAAGGGCGAAATTGCCAAAGTGGCGGCTTTTTCGAATGAGAGTTTAAACCGAGATTCCGTGTAGAATCCCCTTGCTCTTTGCACATTAAAGACCCCTCGAGTGGGGTTGGAAGTTCCCCCCTCCCCTCGTAGGCAAAATTTCCAGGAAGGTGAAGGAGGCCCTTTCCCAGGCGTTGGTGTTTAGCCCTTGTGTGCAGAAATAGGCCAACATAAAAAATCATCATGCAAACAAACGAACAAACGAACGAAAGGCGGGTCGAGAAATTATGGGATCAAGTTATTATTTTTTTAATTCTAACCCTTTTTTGTTTTTTAGCAAACTGGTTTTGCGTCTTCTGGAATACATCAACATCGACAGTTTCTTGGTCAGTGAAGACAGAAATAGCGATGTCAGGTAAACCAATCTTTTTCCCAAATCCATGATTCGCATGCTCTAACACACTATCGCACTAACACGCTAACAAACTAATAGATGTTCTAAAGCATGGTGTCTGATGTTCTAAGTACAAACACTCTCTTTAACATATATAGCAGGCGTAGGAAGTACTAAGCCAGGTCTGGTCTGAAGACTCGAGGCTCTGCATCAACATTTTTTGCATCATGCACTATCTGTGGATTGAAAAAAGCTATGTCTTTCTGTTAAATGCACTTCAATTCAAATCAATACGTTATTATTAAATTAAACATTAATAAAAGGTTTGACATATACCATATTGAGATATTGAGAAGCATTACAACGAAGTATAAAATTCCATTATAACACTATCGTAGAAAAATGATATAGGGCCCTACATGCCAATTAAATCCTGTATAATAATCCGGTGTTCATGTACATGTATCGATCATGTGGTATGTAGCATTGTTAAAGTATGAATACGCTCGTATGGCCCACACTCCCGTGTGAAAAAATTATATAGGGCCATTCGTGTCAATTAAATCATGTGTACAATCTGGTGTTCATGTACATGTATCTGAAAACATGTAGTCACGTTGTACAAAGCGATGACATGTAGCATTGATAAAGTATGAATCCGCTCGCATGGCCCATACTGCCGTGTGAAAAAATTATATAGGGCCATTCGTGTCAATTAATCAATGTGTATAATCTAATGTTCATGTACAAGTATCTAAAAACATGTAGTCATGTTGAACAACGTGATGTCATGCAGCATTATTTAACAGTATCAATATTGCCCATTTCTTCCTTGGTGGAAAAATAATATAGGGTCATAAGCTTACATAAAATTCTCACATGGACGATGACATAAAACACCATACATGCATAACATAAATGAATTCAGACAAATGTACATGCAGGCCCTACATGTATATAGAGGCAATCATGTAAGGGGCCCTTTATGGCCCTATATGATTTTTCCAACAGGGCCTGTTTTCTGACATTATTTAGTAATGGATATATTGACAATGTATTTGAACATAAAGCTTTTTTATGTCCATATACATTGTGACATGATATTGCCCTATATACAGTAAACATTTCATCAATTACTTATAAAATAAAATGAGGCAATTTGAGGCAAGTAAAACACATGTATGCTAAATATGGTAAGTGGTAACTTCCATTTGTTAAGCCTGATTCGTGATTCTTGATATGAAGTTACCAATTCCCATGTATGGTTTTGCAAAATCTACTGTTTGACAAAACTATTATTAACCTTCTTAAAATGGCATGTTCTTTATAGGCCTATTAGCACATTAAAAAAATACATGTATGTCATGCAAAGTTTTGTTATGTTTAATCTCAAATAGTCCTATTACCAGCATGTTTTTTATATTATTACAGATATCATTAATGTTGGCTTTTAGTGTTACAACTATTACACAAATAACATTTACTGATAATGTTTGAAACATTATTTTTATTTGGGTCATGTTCCTTTTAAGTGGTATTCTAACAGTGATTTGATATGATATATAATTTTAGTATACCTATATATTCATTAAATAAATCTCTTTGGTGTTTGGGACATGGCTTTGATCTGATTTTTTTTATGTACCCTGAAGCATTTGCAAGAACAGCATTTTACCAAAACTTACCAAGAATAGATAGACAAAATAATGTGAACAGTTTAGCATTCTTCGGCTTAATATGGGTGTTAAACATGCAGATGCCTTTCTCCATTTCAATTCAATTCAACCCAGTACCCTATAGTAAGCAAACAAATGTCATGTGGTAGGAGGGGTCCCACCCTTTTTCCCAAAATTTCTTAACATTCACATTATTTTGTCTCCTAATTGGTATCACTTTTATACTACTTTTAATTTTTTTTACATTGATGAACTATTCAATACTATTTTCTGCTTTATCCACCAGGCCACTGGGATACTACAACATAACACCGACATATTTTTACGACTATTCTTATACAACGAATAGTAACGGTCAAGTGTACCCTCCCGGGTACTATCCTCATCGCAGAAACAAGCGGCAGATAGACGACGATGACATGTGTCCCACGGATGAAAGTCTGGTCACAGCCAGAGCTGCGGAAAACAGTAAAGGAGATTGGAAATACGTTGTAAATCTTCCGGAGGTAGACAGCAAATATACCCAAGTTGTCAAGATTTCTAAATGCCGGTAAGTTTGCGCTTTACATGTACAACTGTTCAATTCAATTCAACTCAGTACCCTACAGTCAGCAAACAAATGCCATGTGGTAGGGGGGTTGAACCGGTTTAAAAAACAGATGTAAATATTAAAGCATTGAATGGTCCATGCCCCCATTAGCATTTGAGCTCCTTTGCCTGAGATTGGTTCTAGCAGGATGTCGATGTTTTCCACAAATTTGAATAAGCTCCTGCCAGTGTCTGTACTCGCCCAGTAGGTTTGCCACTGGGACTGCATTTGCCCCTTGAGGGCAAGTTTTAACGATGTAATCTGATACTTGCACTAAATGGTCTCTGCTAGCAGTGGATTACAGTATCATTTTCTATATTCAGTTCAATTCAATGCATTACCCTGCAGTCAGCTTATAACATGCCATGTGGCAGGGGGCAAAGTGCCAAATTTTTAAGAGGAAGAGTATTCAGTCGTGGCCGCTTTTTGGGAAATCATACCGGCATCAGCCTATAAGGGTCCATATGGGCGATTAAGGGAGGCTGTGGGAAACCACGAAAAACCACAACCAGGATAGCCGACCGGGGTTTGAACCCGGGTCTCTCGATTTCAAGGAGCTGAGCGTAACCACTTAAAGCCAATCAACTATCTCTGGTAGTTCTTATACTAAAGATAGTGATCCATCGCTAATTACTGACGCTAATAGCATTCCCTTTTGTCTTCAACAGTTCTTCTCAGTGCAGAGGTTTGTGCACGCCACCTAGCGGCTCCAACACCCGTTGCGAGCAGCAGTACGTGCAGACGCGGTTATTCGCGTTGGACGCAAATGGAGACAAATTGAACAACGAATTATTCAAGTTTCCACACTGTTGCATCTGCAAGATATCTTCTCCAAATTAACGCGGAGTCCAATTTTGGATTTTTAAATCAAATTATTTAAAAAAAACATGAAGGGAACACTGAAAAAGATGGAACGCTCTAATCACGGGGAATAACAGACACGGAGAAGTGGCATCCAAAGACTCGAGAAGATTCACATGGATTTTCGGAGACTTGTTGCATATGTGCTTTCAATGTCCGCATTCAACGACTATATCTATACTGCCAAATGCGGGCATGGAAACATGCGTTCGACAACATCCCGTTGTGAAAGTTCAATACAACAAACAAATAAACATATGCCTTCTGTCCTGCCATATTTCTGAGCGTCACAGGAGTTACATCGTACGAATATTGAAGTCACGAGGCTCGAATAAAAGTTGTGATTTAATAATGGCATTTATATGTAATTATTAGGGCCTTTTTGTTGAATTGGGGCCTTTCGCAAGGCCTTTCATAGAATCAGTGTTTAGCATGCTTATATGTAAACTTGTTTTAAATTTATTGCAATATTTTCTCATGTTACTCGTTTACGCCCAGGTGGAAAAATGTTTATGTGGAATGCATATATGGATATAACAGAAGTTTGACATACATGGACATATACATTTTTGTTTTTTTTATAATTTTATCAAAGTTGTATATGTTTGTTTTCTGCTATTTTATAGAAAATAACATATACATGCAAGTATTGCCGTTGTCGTAAATGCTTTCTGACATATGTTGATGGTCAAATGCTTTTAAGACAAGTATGGAGAATGCCATAATTTCATATAAGGGCAAATGTATGTTCATTATATGGCCCTATAAAACGCTTCCACCTGAGGCGATCGAATTGAATTGCTTTTGCAAGGGAAAGTGTATGTCTTGTAATCGGTCTAAATAATATTTGTATGTTCATACATTATCTAAAAATTTAAAAAAATTCAATAAAAATCATGTACGTACACAATTTTAGTTATGGTCAAAGTAAAGTAGTATTAAGGTTATTTATCTCAATGCCAACTCTGACATTGAAGACACGAGCATATAAGGAAAATTTGTTCGAAGCTTAGATATTCTTCCAACAAGCTGTTTAAGATTAGTTACATGGAGAAGGAAAATAATATGCCAAATATTGTACTCTATATTAAATATTAAGTGGCCATAATGTATTTCACTCATTAGATAACCACATTATAGTTAGGGCTCTTTCACACTGAGCAATTTTGGTCGTGGCGGCACGCATCAAACAGGGTTCCATTTTAATTTTAAGCTACAATAGCTACAATAAATGAATCATCGTGGGTTTGCCTTCGTCTGGAAGGACATCATAATTCGTTGAACCACCTTTGTGATAGGAACTGGGGCTTGAAATTCCAAGTAAGGCACGGTGCACACGAGCGGTGTATGTGTTGTACTGTGCCGTCTTGCGATTCCACAATACACTAATATTTTATTGGGCTACTGCCGACGCGCTACCAATTGCAAGTCTGCACCCGCACCGCTTGTGTGCACAGACCTAACGGAAATCGTCCAACACGAATAAAAATTCAAGTACATTTCCCAAATTTCCCAACTAAAGCTGGGTATCCACCAAGCTCCTCATGATACGGTATCATGAATGCACAAATAAATTTGCCCACAAACACAAAC
>JAQGCC010004089.1:0-13798 GCA_034698905.1 Xestoiulus laeticollis
AAGTTAAATTTCTTAAGATGCATCATAACGTCTTATTTCGTGGACAGTTTTTAAGATGTTTTCATTTGCAGTGTATATTTGACAATAGTGTGGATATACCTGTATGTTAATTAAGCCACACTTCAATGTTCGAGGTTGTGTAGGATGTGGAATACGAGGAGTACAGACCTATTGTGATTAAACATAAAACTACATGTGACCTGATTTTTTTGGATGTTATTGCCCTAACCCCCTGCATGGAAAGGGTTACATGTACACATTTCACAATATTTACAATTGCTTTAAGATTTTTGAGGAAACATTTCACTCGAGTAAGAGTTAATGCTTGTTTCAGGTGCACCTGTTTGCAAATTCAAAGAATGATTATGTTGATATTTAGGAAAATGGACATTTTTTCCTTAGTGTCCCTAGTTTCAGTAAAGAAATCACAGAAAACAATTCTGTAATAGCCTAAAAAAACAATTTCACGGCCCAATTGCGTCCTAATTTAGGTGGAAATTTGCCCTGGAAGTGTCATTGCATACTCAAAACAAGTCGGATTTGCACATTTAATAAGCATTCCTTAAGCAGGATTACCAATCCACTCAGCGGCGTGGGAAAATCGACCCTTTCCACCAGGGGTCGGGCAGTGCCCTTTGAGAGCTACATACGCCTTAACCAATGTGACTCTACGACCATTGACCCACGGTCTGAGGGGATGATGAATTTCCATCTTTCGTCATCTAGTGTTAGCTCCTGTTGATTATTTTGATGTGCTGTGCTCTTCAATTCACCACAAAAGGGAAGTCATTCACATATCCCTTGTTTATGTATCGACATACATCTAAAAAGTGGCAAATGCAAATTACACATCATCATTTTCATAAGCTAACGTACATTATGTTAAAAATTTTAAGAGCAGAGATATATCAGATGTTACGTACCGTTTTAGGTTAAATACGTTATTCTCAGATGCACTCTATGTTAAGGAACATTCAGGGCCATGATAATTTTAAACACATGTAAAGCAATTCTTGACAACTTGCTAATTTCAGGTTAATAAAAAGCATTTGATACTGTATGCAAAATAATGTGGTTATGTAGAAAACATGTGAAAGTAATGTTAAGCCCATGCAAGCTTTTCCATGCATCTTCTAATACAAGCTATATTTCATAACAGTACAGCATAATAAAACTTAATGTTGTAGAAGTTAAATGGCATGTTTAATATATGTTCATGTGCTATAACATTCACATTAAATCAAGTAAAATAGTGTTTTTTCAAGTGTATTGCAGTGGTTGACCAAGATGGCGAGTACACTGCAAATCAGAACATCTTAAATTAAGATGTCCCCAAACCAAGATGCAAATACATGCATGCATCTTAATTTCACCACTGCATTTTATAATAAGACGGACAGTAAACAAAAGAAATGTAAAAGATGCATCTTAATTTAAGTGGAACTTCCAAAGATACATCATAACGTCTTTTTTGGGGAAAGGTTTTACGACGTTTTCATTTGCAGTGTACGAGGTGATATGTCGACTTTATGACATATGGCATGTTGAGATCCTATAAATTTGCATATATTCACTTCTTGCAGCAGCTATACGCTGCAATGTCGCCATAATGCTCACCATTTTGTTGGATATACCCTTCAGTATTGGCACAACTAACAATTTCCAAAAGACGACATTCATTGCTGAACACTACTTTATTCTAGCCCTTTAGAAAATCCTATCAACATGTCTTAAATCCGTTTTCATGCAAACATGTCAATACGCGCACAAGCCACTCTCAAGTATAGACTCCAATCCTCTAAAAAATAGAAGAAAAAAAAAAAAAGAAAAACTAAAGAAAAGCAATTAAATAGGGGGCGATTTGCTATCAATGCGCAACGTCGTTCCAAATGTCATCTCCACCACAAAACGACTTGCTTCGATTGTAACTGTCGTTTTCCTGGATTAGCAATTATCCCGCCAGAGTGTGAGGCTGATTGCGATGACACACCACATCCACCAAGGTGTTGCTCCCCACCCTACGAAAAGGAGGAGAAGGGGGGCAAAAGGGGATTTGGAGAAAGGGATGAAGCAAAGCCAGCGTTTATTGATGAGGGATTCGCATTGTTGTGCCTTGATGGAAATTTCGAGGCCCGCGTCACTCGAATTGTCCACCTGAGCTGCTTCGATGAATGGGAGCTGAGAAGAGCTCGACACCAGATGGTGGCGCTAATCGAAGCTTTCGCTAAATCCGGCCTTTTTTCTCATTGCAATCCCCCCACCGCAGTATATCCACCCCCAACCGAGGGATGCATTTTGGAGTCCTCGGGGACTCACCATCGGTACCGTGCACTGAGTAAAAGTGACACCAAGTTCAAGTGTACAAGTTGTGGTGGAAACGTTTAGAAGTCGTTTTTGTAAACGTGGTTTTGAAACAAGGTATTATTTAAGACCATTATAAATGCATTTCTGTATTATGCCGTGATACATGTTTTTGGCATGGCGATGACGTAATTGCAACACTAACTTTATATTTTGGAATACCAGGCTACTTTTGGCATAAATATCCAATTATTAAACTTTGCTGCTTTTGTAAGGGGTACTCATAACTTGTGCTCAGGTAGCCTCTCCGCAATTACCTTAAAAAATGTCGACTTTGGGATTGGCAATTCCAATCAATCATAATTCGAATTCTAATTGTTTGGCCAATCCCATCATAGTCTAAATTATTGAGGTCATTGCGGAGAGGATATCTGAGCACAGGCTATGAGTAACCCTTACAAAAGCTGCAAAGTTTTATAATTGGCTGCTTAGCAAAAGTATCCTGATGTAGAAGCCCCGCTAGGTAGGCAAACAATGATTGCTTCTATGTTATAAGTGATTGCCCTGTTATAGGGGCAGTTAGATATGTACATGAGTACAAGGTAGGTAAATCATGCTTGCTCCTGTTCTATGCTAAACTATAGTGACATTAGATTACATTCATTGTGATCATGGATAATGATATCAACCATTTATTGCTAACTGAATCAATTCTATACCCACCGGTCACTTATGTGTGGAACTGACCATCTGGCTCCTTGCCCAATTTTTCATAGAAAAAGTTGGCGAGGTGATGTCACATCTCCTGTTAGGGCACATAACGGATAGATACCGGACGGCTAGGCATCTATAAGCATGGGCATAGAGCTGTTCTGCTTTTCTCAACTGGAGTATAATACATGTACAGTGTATGTTGAATAATAATCGAGCATACATTTGTACATCAACTAAAGGTAGTCAAACAATGCTTGCTTTTGAGTTATGCGTAACTACGGTGCCAGAGGGGCAATACCAGAAAACCAAAATCTGTGAATTGCAAACCTCCATATAGCGATCACCATGAGAGCAACGATAACTCACAGTCGGCACGGTGTGTATGTCATCACTTTAGCTAAACCTGCAAATAGTTTGGTCCAATGGTTTAAATGCGCTATTCACAGGTTTTAGTGAACATTAACTTTTAACAACACGTTCATAATAACCATAAGTACGTGCTCTTGCAGCACACGCACTCTTAATACATATAGCAATAGTCATTATTTTCAAGAGGCTCGTTATAAAAAAATATATGTATATATATCATGTAGTACCTCGATGAAAACCTGCAAAGGATCGGATTAGAACCAAAGCCTGTCAAGGAGAAATGAAGAAATATCACGATAATATAGGATCGCACAGACCTATTTGCAGAAGGACATGAATAAGCTGTGTTATGTCAAAGACTGATCTGGAAACATAAAACATGCATGGCCTAACATTTCAGATGCCACCGGTCTTGGCCACGAATTGGACACGTGGTCTTGCATGGTCGTTATTTGGAACACGTGATGTCGTCATCACACTATAAACACTTCGCCCGCAACTGCTGCAGCGCAGAATATGCGTTTCTGCATTCTGCCTCTTGGGCTGTTACCCCTAGCAATATCCATTCGCAACCCCCACCCCGGATGCACCCGTGGCTCCCCCTCGGCCGCGATCCAGTAGCTATAGCGCCGGCTCAACTGAATAAATAACCAATTAATTCGCTTGCCGTAACAATGGCTGGATATTAAGAAGATAATGGCGCTTGATTTTTCATTATGCGCTCATCTACACTTCATTATTTCGATCTTATCTAATGGGGCTCGTGGCAAGTGCGGCTAAGCGTCAGAGCTGCCGTCGCCCGGCAACCGCTAGGGGGAGCTGCCGTTGCCGGGTGAGGGCCGATGAACCCGATGGGGCAACTGGCAACCAGGCCCCCAACTTAGATCTACTTTTATGCTCGCTTGAACTAGGGTTTAACACGCATTTTTCAGCATTTTCCGTTGTCGCACTTTTGCGATTTTTGTTTTAACTTATTAGTTTTTGCAACTGTGTGATCCGGTTAAGCGGTTTGGTATTTAAGGCAAAGTGGTTTGAGAAACTTTAAGCTTAAGTTCCATTAATTAAAATGTATGATACCGATGGTAAAAAGTTTGGTGAATTACGAATTAGTCATGAAATTGGGAAAAGTACACTGCAAATTTAAAACATCTTAAAACCTGTCTCCAAAATTAGACGTTATGATGCATCTTTGAAAATTCAACTTAAATTAAGATGCACATTTGCATTTCTCATGTTTACTGTCCGTTTTATTATAAAATGCAACTAATTTTTCGTTAAAAAAGTGGTGAAATTAAGACGTATCTTTGCATCTTGTTTTGAAGACATCTTAATTTAAGATGTTTTCATTTGCTGTGTCTAAGAATATTCTTTGAAATGTTATGAGGGTTTTTAGACAGTACATGTATCATTAACTGCATTATGCAAATTATTAAAATTCACGCAATGTTTTCGCAAATGTTTGCAGTGTTATTCCCATGAAAAATAGAGAAACTGCACTTAAATAATTGTAGGGTAATTGTAAAAATGTGAGAAAAATGTTCACAACAGGGATACTCAAACATACCCCAAATTCTGCACATGCTCTCAGCTAGCCTCTCTGCAATGGCTTATCTGAGCACATGTGCAAAATTTAGATTGTTTGAGTACCCCTAAAGAATTCACAGCATAAATTGTAATTGAACAGCCATGAAATGTTGTGAGACTTGATATAGTTGCAAGATTCTTTGAAATCTTTTTAATGTGGAAAGTGTGAAAAAATATGTAACTGGAAAAAAGTGGGGACAAACAGATCAATCAATTTTTGTAAATAAGCAAATATTGTTTGTATACTATGCCATTAAATTCTGTTTATGCAATTTAAGTTGTATTAATTAGGGATTTGGATAATGATGAATAAGCATGCATTTGAAGCTAATAGTGTTCGTGAAAACATTGTGATTTAAATGCGGATATTTTCACCCAAAAGTCGATATACTCCACATATTGGAGGTTCTTTCTTTGCATCCCAAAGTCGAACTGCAAATCCGGGACGGAATTTTCAAAGCTCAACCACAGGAATTAAACGTCTAAATCGGCGGTAATTGGCTGCCACGTGACTATTAGCATCGCGATCATCCTCGATACCAGCCTAATTAAGTGGCAACCGCCGAGCTTTTGGTACGATGGGACAAGTGCGCATTCTGTTTTTCAGCATGAAAGCCGGTGCTTAAAATCCGAAGAATTGAATGGGGTTGTTTTCGGATTGGGCTAATGGAGCACCAATTTGCAGACGATCTATGATGTGGGGTGGGTCTAGGATCCCGTGCACGAGTTCCGAACCCTGATCTCCATGGCAGCCACGTTGGTCGTCTCCGGGCAACTCTGGTCGGATAGGATTCCCAACCTCTAGTTCTAACGCGAATTTCAAACACGACACTTACCAAAAAGCGAAAATTGTAAAAAGAGAACATGGGATTATAATGGGATACTCACAGAAGTAACATGTTGCAATAGAGAAGCTGTATGGGGCTCATATCCCTTTTAGCTGATGTGACTGAATATTTGTTGGGTGATGCATTGTTGGTGACAGGTGCTATTCTTGTTGCATATGATGCGAAAAGTCCTAGAAAAGTCATGGAATACAACTCCTGTAAAAGGAATCAGTATAAGACAGGATTTTAACTCCATGAAGAGGAGGTGAGAGAAAGGATATTAGTGTTAGAGATATATTTGATTATATAGGATTAGATATATAGGATATTTGATTGTTATTTGGTTAGAAAACGGAGTGACTCACGATATATGGAAGGACGTTAATTTGTCCATTACAGTATTGTCCTTCATACTCCAATGTTTAATACCTAAATGAAATATTGAAGAGTCATCTATGTTTATGTATGGATATTATTATCTGGATCATCTGAAGAGAGTAGGCCCTATAGGACAGGAATTTTTTTTAACTTTGACACGATTTGAGCCATATAATGTAAAGAAGCCATATACGTACATGTATTTGGAAGTTGGATGTTGTCTATAGAAAATAGGGCAGCATGTTACCCTGTCTCACAATAAGGTATTAGGGAGATTTGGCAGCATGGACGATCGACGGTTCCTTTACGATAACGCGTCAAAAATGATGCGCAGGTGCATGCCAAAAGACGCATGCGTAATTAGTAATCCGGCATGGTCTGTATACTTATGCACCGATCGTCCTTGCAGCCAAATCTCCCTAATATGTTATTGTGAGACATAGTAACATGTCGTCCGTGCTGCCAAATCTCCCTAATAACATGCATAAGTATATATATACAGACCGTGCCGGATTACTAATTATAGGCAATGCAGGCAATTGCCAATTGCTGGGCCTTAGGGTCAATTCCACATAGGGTTGGTACACATTCAGAGTGGGATTGTGTATACGACAATGGAGTTAAAAAAAACAGCAAGGGAAAGGCAATCACAATTTTAAAAGTATATATAAGAAAAGAAATATGTAAAAAATATAACCTACAAAATAAGGGTCGAATTCATAATGTATACATGAATAGTTATTCAAGTATACACAACCATAACGATTTTCAATTAGTACAGAACTTTGAAGTTGACAGTCGTTCTAACGTTGCCTTCAATATTTCCTGTTATTTCCTATAAATTCGTCTGCATAATTGGCCGTGATTCCCATCTTAAGTTCACCACTGTTTCCCCCTCCATCCCGGGTTCGAATCCCACCCATATCTCTCGTGATATTTGACTAAAGCTCGTTGAGCCATCCGAATAATGAGTCCTCCATGTTCAGGGGGTCCCAGCATTGCTTTTAATTGCCTGTTGCATCCCTCCTCTCCCCTGTCCCTTGTCTCGTTTTATAATGACCTCAAAAACAATAAGAAAGAGGTTTCTTATGTCTCTGATAATCAAATATCTGCTTTTCCGTAATGATAAGCTGAAATCTGTACATTGTTGTTTTATTCTAATGTCTGTTGCAGCGCCCTCTTGGGGGAGGGGGTGGGGAGGTTTAAGGTGCATTCTTCGCTTTTGTTTGTTGACAATTCTCATATTGCCATATTGGCTCGCAAATAAAATAGATAGGGCTCCTTAGGTAAAGTGAAAGCAAACAGCCAATTATGTAAATATTAATATATTTGGGGGTTTGGCGGGTTGTTCGGGTCTGCTTGCACAAATTGAAATATAATACGTCCGGGGAGCTTTGGGAAGAAGGAGGGTAGGGGCAAAGGGGTCGAGGGATAAGACTGTAATGGCCATTGGAATTGCAGGCTTATTTCAAATAGATTTACATTCTTTGTATTGCGGATGTAATAATATAGATGTTTGTATAAACTAGATACGCATGATGCCGTCAGATGGCAGGTGGTGGATATGAGTCTTTCAGGCACTAATTCATTTGTTGGAAATCTGGGGCCATTTTGAGCTCTTAATTTAGATCTATACAATGCTAATCATTGACGAATGGAATGCATTTCAATTGGCATACAGTGACTTGGCCTACTCCTACAATTTTTATAAATCTCAAAACTTCGATCAAATAAAGCAGTATTTATAATTATGAATGCATTGATCACTCTAACAATTAAAGGAATTAATACTAAACAATATATATAATTTATAAGAAAATATTCTTAAACATTCAATAGGTCTATGTTTTTATTGCAGGATATTATTGAAAAGCAGTGATGGACATAATAACTTGAACCCTTAATTGCTACAGTTTCATATTTCTATCCTAATTTAGTTAAGAACCACTTATAGCCTTCAATGCAAATCTATTCAAGCGTTTTCTGATATTCAATTCAATTCAACTCATTACATTACGATCAGAAAACAAATGCCATGTGCTAGGAGAATCCAAGGATTTTAGAATAATATAATATGCTTGTCCAGCTTTATGTTCTATGTATTTTCGTAATCAATAACAAGGGGGTTGACATAATAACGCGAACACTGCAGTCAACTTGTGAATAGCAAACCTTAAAATAGCGATAACCTTCAGTCAGCACTGAACAATGTTATATCTGTACAATACATGTACAATAAAATTAACTTGAAATAGCGCATCCCTCCGAATAGTACAATTTTCGGTTAGGTTTCAGTGGTTTGTGCTATTCACAGGTTTTTCTGTAGTTACAGTTCCTCATTTATAACCTTATATGGTGCAGGGCCATGCATTTTGCCCCTTCAATGAAGCCCATATAAGAGTAAAAACATAGTGCTATAGTGCAATCATCGATTAAAGAATCGCTTCATTCTAGAATGAATCTGGAATGATTCTGGAATCTATGATTTCAATCAAACATCTTGTTTTCGATTCCATTCAGAACTCATTAAAATCAAGAATGATTCCAGAAAAGACAAACTCGTTTGTGTCCTGGATTCATGCTAGAATCATGTGATGCTCTATTCTTTGATGCTTCGTATACTATTATAGAATGAAGCGATTCTTTAATCGCTGATAGCACTATGCTTTTATCTTTAGTCTTAATTGGAATACACTGACGCAATTAAGCTTTCACAACTTCACAAATGCACTGGCACGAGTTTTACAAATATACGACCAAATTTCATTGTTACCAAACCTCTTCAATATATACTAAGAAAAATACATTCCATTACTAAATTAATTGAAATTTGAATTATTATTTTTACTCCTATTTTTAAAATATATGTTCCGCATTCCATTTTTTTTTCGCTGTATATGGTGAAAAAGAGCTAGCTAGTATAGGCCTATTAGGTTTAAATTTGTTAAACGCTTTCAGGTGTTCTCTCATCAACGAATTTTTTGTTGTCTTCGACTGATTTGCTTTTCAGCATCTCTACAAATTACGCGAATAATGATGCGATATAAGTTATAAACTTTAATTTTTGCAAATTGGAGGAGAACTCGTTGCATTGCAAATTAAGCGTGCTCCACTAATTCAATTGGAAATAATAAAAAAAGGAGGGATTAACGTTCTGAAATGAGATTTTTCACTTAAGAGAATAATTCTGAGAAACTCATACCCGTAGTTATTTTTTTTGTTTGTAAACCGTTGCTCGGCAGGTCTCGAAATCGATATCGTTGCGTTTTTAGGACTCGAAAATTAATTAAAAATTAAGGTTTTCATTGATTTCTTATGCTTGCCTGAGCTGTTCTACTCATCTGGGTATCACCTAGCATCGGTTAGAGCGCTGATTGGAGTCATTTAAAATAATACAAGTAAAAAACATCATGTTTTTCTTTGACGAAAACGTGAAAACGAGACGTTTTGACAAAAATAAGTCGGTCTCATTTGCGAAATTGAAATTTTGCATTCATTGCACAAAATTTTTGGTCGTTGTAATTGCGAGGAATTGTGCATTATTGGTTCATCATCTTACACTATAACTATGATGAATATAAGCTAGTGTAAAGTTACATATTAGATTATTCTGTTATTATAAAAAACCATTGACATTCTTGGGTGAAGTTAGCATAATTAAATTTTAAAAGCATTTAGGGCAATATATTTTATAAGAAAAGAGTCATTAAAATTGAATTTATTTATTTAGTACACTTATAATTGATTCATTCGTCAAATGGATAACCCACCCTGTATTATCTCAAAGACTTTATATAGGGCCTAATACATGTAGAAACTTTTTGTATTTCAACCAGAATCACGTTCAATAAAAACGTTATATATCTTGGGTCCAGTGACTAATTGTAAACCAAAATAGATCGTTATAATGCCTTAGAATTTTAAAATGAGAAAACATATTACTTGTACATACAGTATATTAAGCGTTTTAAGTTAATGGTAGGCAATCACTGAAAGCATATCTGCTCTGCAGTGAAGCCCACCAATTAGAGCCTCGGTATACCCAATCAGGTGCTAAATTTTAAAATACCTTCCTAATAAGCATAAATATATTATTTGCAAGTGCATGATTACAGGAATAATATTATCTATCTAAATGTCTTTGGAATGACATATGCATATTTTTTTCCCACATTTTGCATGGGAATATTTGTGCAAGATAAAACACAAGTTTCATGTTTCTCCACATGCCTGCTTTAAAGTTTAAAAAGTTTCGTATAACCTTATTAAACTAATTCACTGTTATGCCTTTAAAAGAATCCATTGACAAATTGACCAAAAATGTTCACAGCATCAAAACCATGTACCAAAATGCAGAGTTGATGCATTACATTCCCAAATACAAACTTTAGATGAGGAATAGCAGAGGATAAAACCACTCGTTTGCAAGAGCTTAATGCAGAGTGAAAAGTTATGAATTTTTTTTCCCCAAACAAGTTACGAATTCCAAGTGTGGCTAATTAACCGCGATGAGGCTTCTCTGCGTCCATAATTCACGAAAGGGCTCGATGATACACGCTTTAAAAACGCGTTTTTCCGGTTGAGTGCTGCCCCACGCGTGGCCATTATAGCGAATGCCATGATTTTTTTTTTATTCTTCATTGCCCAAAAATGCGTCTTCATTTAAATTCTGCGATTTTTCGTTTCTCCGTAACGCCATCCCGCTTTTTTTATCCATAATTTTACGAGCGTTCCCCCGCCCGCTTCGGGACTCATTTTTTTACCCCGTGCATTGTTTTTTTACGGCGCTGCCAAATTGCGTGTAATGGGCGAATTACGGCGCGTCTAGTTTTCCATTATCCCGAATTATGGATTTAACGTGGATATAATTTGCTCGCGGAATGTGCGCCGAGCCAACATTATGGCAAATGTGGGTTAGAGAATCGTAAAAAAATTGAGAGGGCGCTCGCGGAGTGTTTCCGGGAGAGGATAGGGCTTCTACAGCTATATAGTAGACGTTCAAGTGACGTGTATAATACATGTTAAATGAATGAAGCAATGTATTCTGATGTTTGGGATACACAATATAAGGGGCACTTGTTACAGCTCCCCACTTTTTTTTATAAAATGCTGTTGGACCATATTTTGAATTCCTGGAATCCATCAAGTTTTTTTATTTATTGAATTTATTACCCTACAGTCAGCATATAACAGCCATGTGGCAGAGGGAAATTTGCTAGATTATTTTTTGATTTTAAATTTGTTTTGAAGTTTGTAGCAGTCACTAGAGGATTTTTATACCATTCTTCTATTTTGTCATTCGAGCTTGCTCAATTACAATGTATGCAAATGCAAGTGAGCTTAACAATTTCTGAAGAAGAAATTGTGTGCATCCCTGTACATTTACATGAATATATTCAGCAAGTAAAGTATGGTATTGAAATACTTGTATACAATATATATATGATTCATTTCAGCAATTAATGTTTCATTTGTTTTACAAATATAATGTACATGTACGTATTTATGCAGTGCATATCAGTATATGTATACTAAACATATACTTGATAATATTGATTGATTGATTGATATACATGTACATTGATGACATAAATTGTATATACAGTGCAAATACTTCAAAAGATGCAATATACACATATACCAAATCTAGTAAAAGTATATATTATACCGAAATTACATGCTGTAGAACCTCTCTGCTGCAACCAGTGACAAATATGCTTTCAGACTGGCTCTTTTATACATGGATCCCAAGTCGGGACCAGCATATTTTATGTTTTTAGAAATGATATTCCTGACACAGGATGCTTTTAGACAGGTTCAACTGTACTGTATACTATATACCAAATCTATGTTACGGGGCATTTTAATAACAGCAATATAAAAAATTGCTTTAAAAGTGCTATATATGATTGCATTAAACAAACTTCAGACATGTGGACTTGTAGATTATGATGGCCATGCCTCATTACCAATTCAATTGTAGGTGAAATCTAGTTTATATAAGATTTCCTCTTTACCAATTTTCATACATCCCTCATGTATAGATTTGAATTACAACATTAAGGTACTAAAACCATGTTATCAACCAATTGCTTTGCGCCAACAGACGATTAACCAGCCTTTAACAGCCCGTTAATAGTTAAGAGGATCCACATGTACTTACTTAACTACTAAAGGATCCCCACTTTAAAAGCAAATAGTGATCAGTGGCTATTGCAAACGTTAGAAATCGTCGTAAAACGAAGCAATTTCCGACCAGGTCAGCTCAAGAAAACCCGCTTGCAAATCCGCCTCGGGATTACGTATTAACCCTCCGTTTTCATCATTAAATTGGAGGGAGGGCAAACACGCGCCGAGTGCTGAATAAACAGATTAGATTTATCTCCGTTTGGCGGGCCCTAGGGGAGGGGGCCAGGGCCACGTGACCGGGATTAAGGGGAAACGGAAATTGATGATGATTGCCGGATGGACACTTGCAGAACCACCGAAAAGTTCCGCTGCCTAGCGCTGCCAGCAGTGTCTGTTTATGCATGCCTCTCAGCTTGTTCAACATAACCTTAATGAAGTAGCATTCCAGTATTTATGACTTGTATGTGTGTTGCTATTCACGTTTGCATTCTTTGTGGCTATGCATATGCCACATTTATGACAACTTGGGGACACCCGGCACGTGTATGAAATTGCATTTTATTGGCTTGTTTATTTACATCTTACGCTGACCTGAAATCGATTTAAGTGGACTTAAGCCTAAGCAGGGTTTTAAGTTTTGCTGTGAAAACATGATGAGAGCTTCGGCGCTTTGCTAAGGTCATTAGCTGGTCAGTTAGGCAGGTGACCGCGCCCCCTGGCTCCAGTGGACCGAATATGCTAAATGCCGTTCTGCAGTAACGAGGCGGTACCGTGGGAAGAGCACCATCAAAGATGGCCGACCACGTGTGCTGAGCATGGCTGGTTTTGGCACGGTTGGTTTGGAACGCTCACTGACAACGAGACCATTGATGCGCCAGGTCAGAGGTCAAATTGCACCGAATGCGAATGTTGCCGACAAAGCTGACCGATTGCTGCACTGTTGATGGATGCGTATAATGAGTTGCTGTCTGGAATGTACTGTTTCGCTATTATACGTCCTGCATTACTTTAAGGTTTAGTTGCTTTTTATATACTGAACGTCAGTTGTTCAAACTATTAAAAAGTTTATACAACATAAAGAAAAACTTATGAAGTATTTTGGTTATCTCATTCATTCAACACATCAATTCAATTCAACTCAGTACACTACAGTCAGCAAACAAATGCCATGTGGTAGGGGGAACATTATATCGTAATATATTAAAAAAAAGTAATAGAACATTTCTAATTTAAAAAAATTGCTTTGTACAAAAATTTTAGGAGTAGAAAATAATGTAAACCTATAGTTAGTACTGCAATATAAATAAAAGTTTAAAAATCATAAGCAAGTTGATGCATGCACAATATAACTGTAACTGAACCCTTGAAAAAGTGTTCAAAAGTTGAACTATCATCAGAATTAAGTTTTCAAGTATACACCTTATTCTCACCGGCGTTGATGTAAATCCACTGATGTGGATCAAACAAAACTTTTGCGTGTTAATTCACACCTCCGA